>QFEC01000406.1:2825-13820 GCA_003316585.1 Gomphus bonarii | reverse complement strand
AAAATAGTGTGGGTCGGAGTTTGAATTCCGGATAGTTCCGTTGGTGACAATAATAATGAGGGATGGTTATACTTGATATTTCCAACATATGCATATGTAAGCATGAACACACATGATCACTAATTATACGTAGATCCATTACATTATACCTCAGTGAATGTGAGCATTGCATATCATATTTGTTAGTGTCCTCATACTCATTTGTATTGTTTACATCAGGTGGCTACTAATATCACATATAGTGCCATTCACTGAGTTTACAACTAGCAGTTTAAATATTTAGGGCTTTTACTGTTGAGAGAATCAAGGAAATGTAAAGAAGGGATCATTTTCTAGGTTTCAGATAAATTTGTCAAAAATTGACTGAGAAATGGCAATTTGAAAATTGGAATGAAATAAGAATGGAAATGTGACATTGGCAACATCACATGCAAACCACAAAAACTCAGTAGGTGCATTACTCTGGACTGTGGGTCTTTAGCCGATAAAGTCTTTCGGCTTTCCACACATCAAGGAACTGATGTCGCTCCACCTGCATCAGCTGCCCTTCCATTGACGGCTGCCGGTGAGAATGACGACAACGACGAGGTTGCAGTTACGGGACCCAGAATTCAAGGGTGCGTTAATCTCGCAAAGACTATTACTCGTAAGCATTTATTTTTTATATTTATAGTGCTGTAAAGTAACAGCTACATGATAGGTCGAAACATGGACGCCTCAGAAGTTGCGGCTGACATCAGTCAGCCAGATGTTGTCCCTCTTATTTGCCATTTTCTTTGTGGCCAACTATACCCTGTCTCCGATTCCTCCACTTCTACATCATCTTTGCCACTACCCTTCTTCGACGAGGACGAGGCAATTTTAGTATACCCATCTGTCGTGGCAACATTCTACTCCCCTAGTGATCTTTGCGGCACTCGGGGAATCCCCCATGGGTGCATTTGTGCAGTTCCTTCCTGGAGATGCGGACTTGGGCAATATGACTGTGTTTTTGTCAATACAGATTCCATCGCAGAAGGCATGCGTGGCCTAGATGTCACCCGCGTTAGGAGGTTCTTTTTTTCATTTAGATTCCGTGGTCAATTCTATCCATGTGAATTAGTACATTTGTATTCTTGTATCGGTGACGGTCCGGATGAGGCCAGGGATGCGGAGGGTACTCCAGGACCGCAATGTAGATGGGTTGCATTCTGCCACTGTCCTCCACCTCGATTCCCTTGTTCGCGCTGCCTATTTAATCTGTCTCTATGGGAAACATCTTATACCAAATAGAATACCACTGGAGCGATCACTTGATCTATTCAGATCCTACTACGTCAACAAGTTCATGGATCATCATAGCTTCGAAATCGCATTTTACTTACTTCAATGGACTATATACCTTACCATGAACTTACTGTTACTTAATATGCTTGAATCCTTACCATGCCTTCTATGTGCTCACTTATATCTTTGGGCTTGATACATTTAGTCACTGCTATACTTCCTATTCTGATCTTCCTATGACTTGTTTAGCTTGCACCAGCTTGACATTCTTAGTAGCTACTTAATTTTGATGGATTGTCTTGAACAGCGTTATTTCCAAGTACTAATCAAGGCCCCGACTTTCCTTGATCTGCTCGACACCCTTAAAGGCTAATCAAGATGTCTCAAGTCTGATTAAGAAGTTTTAGATTTTCCTGATTTAATATCCATGCTACCTAACATAGCTCAAAGCATGACAGACCCCAGTTCCAAACAAGCCATATAGTGAGTGTCCCTGATGGTAACAAATGCATACTTCAAATTTCAATCCAACCAGATAGCTCTTTCTGGGCCATCGGCGATATTGGGTTCTGATTTTTCCAGAGATAGTGAGATAACAGCAAAGCCAGACACTCTTCTAAGAAGCCCCATTCTGAAAAAAAATATTTCAGGCCGATTTAAAAACTGAGTACTGATTCTCCGTATCAGACTGAGGTTATTTTATTTTAGCTGCTGTCGAACAAACTTCCTTGTGATGCCCTGAGATATAAATAGCTCATCATTTCATCACGAGAGATAAAGTAATCATTTCTGGTGACTCGTTATTCTTTTGGGGTCCTGTGATGCCCGACAATCTTTCATACGCTGTGAAAGTGATGCATCAAATGCTCGATTACGACCGTCATATCCATGAGTCAAATTTTGCTCATTCGATAACAAGATTACAAAAACATATTTTGCGGAAGAGATATGAATTCGCAAGTGTGATGTAGAGTTTCAAGTTGAGTTCCGACTCAACTTCCAACTGACCGCAGATGAGTTCAATGGTTGTAATATCACGTGACACGATGACGCAATGATATTAACAAAGGTCATAGAGTTCCAATGAGAGATGCTTGGTATACCTGTTGATCGTGTGCTAGGGATTTATTACTGTAAATCGAATTTTAGCTATTTGGGCCTAGGGAAACGCCCCCCATGTCACATAAATATACATATCTGTCAGAGCTTTTTGTAAATTTAGTACCTTGGTTCCGGCTCTTTCTGGGCCGGTTTGTTCGATTGCGGCACGTGACCATTAATAACGGAAACAAAAGCCGTGACACGAGGTGTTGTCGAACGTCGACCATGGCGGTCGCCTCTCATCCTGCGCTCTCTCCAGAATGGAGCTTCCCTTCTCCAATCAACCCTTATGACGCTCCCACCTTCGGTTCACATATCGATCTCGACCACCACATTCCTGTCGGGCATAAGCGGTGCGCACATGAGATCGACTGGGACAACGAGGAACTAGGTCAGAGGGTTGACTCGAGAGCGAAGAAGGCCAAGACTTCACCGTGCTACTCTGTGGAGCCCCATCAACTTCTTAGGGAGAGCGCCGCCCCTGCTGTGCAGACCCCATCTGCAACACCGTCCCCACCACAGATAGAGCAAGTCATCTCCATCATCGTTGATGCCCTTACATCCAGCAATTCTACGACATCTACCAGCACCCCTCCACCAGAATCTCCAACCACTGTATTACCATCAAACGTTCCGGCTAAATCCACGACCTCACGCTTCCCTTCTCCTACATCGCCGCTCTCAAATTCTCCCAACCGCGCGCCATTCGTGCGCAAAGTAATTGGTGGATCATGTTCCGGTAAGACGGAGCCACGACTCTATCGTTGGGTCCTTTGTAAGAATCATTTTCTCCGGTGAGTATTGCTGG
Source organism: Gomphus bonarii (assembly GCA_003316585.1). NCBI lineage: Eukaryota > Fungi > Basidiomycota > Agaricomycetes > Gomphales > Gomphaceae > Gomphus > Gomphus bonarii. Next base: position 10,645 of record QFEC01000406.1, on the reverse strand, counting down.
GTGGTCGAGATTGCACCATCGAATTTAATCCTTGTTCTGCAGTGTCAGATATCTTGATCCTACGACCCAGAGTGAAGAATGGGTGCAAACTTTACATGAGATGGGCTGGGAAGAACTTCATCCTTACTTCCAGGCCCAAGTTGCGGCGCAGAGCGCCCAGACGTTTGGTACCCTCAGTGCCTTCTCCCGATGGATTGAGGATGACTTCGACTATGACGGGACAGAAGACCTTGACGGCGAGTGGAGTGACGAAGATGATGACAGCGAGCTACAAGACGAGCAATATGAAGATAGTAAAAACCAAATTGACGTTTGGGATGGAGTTGTCCTCCAGTTCCCAACAAAGTCGTCATGAGGTAGTATCTACTTGCCTTAACTTTTCTCACACTTCTATCAGCTTATTATTATGCGGTCCTCTTGATTATTCCATGCCTCCATATGACTATGACCCATGCTTTCCCTTATATTCATGCTCCCATCTCCTCTTCTTCCTCTGAAAATCAATCTTCTTGCCTTCTTGCCAACTCTTCATTTTTTGTTCCTCTTCCCTCCTTTTCGGTTTCTTTTGGTTCCCTACTGGGAGTTTCTTTGTCTCCGCTATTTTTTCGTCTTCAGTCTTGCAAGTCTCGCAAACCGTGTATGTTATGACTGTATCATTACAAGCAGCCTTGAAATCAAACTTAAATACTATTGCACTTTCACATAGATAACAGTCAATGACAATCGGGTGCTCAAGAGACCAGTCCAATTTGGCGCTTTTGTCATGATCATTAGAGATAAGGATTTCATAAAGATATGCCTATTTAGTGAATGAACTATCAATATATATTTATAGTTCATTCGTCATTGTACAATTTCCCCTGGTTCTTCTTATTCCACACTGATAACCGATCATGATATCATTTGGATTCTTGCAGTGATGGCATCAGAGCTTTGCCCAGAAACCAACTAATCTATATTATTCTACATTATATATCTATTATTATAAAGTAGTTTAACTTTGTTTTTGTTCAGTACCTCGCTCATGTTTTCCAGCTTTGGGCATGCCGATCTGGCAGACTTCATCTCTACTCTTTCATGCGAGCGAGAGCCTTTAATATTTCGTGACGACTTTAGGACGAGGGGCGATGGTGCCTTTGTATTCAATGTTGTGTTTATACTGTTTCTCACCAGTGCGGATCAGTATCATGCCCATACCTCAAAGGCTAGGGATAGAAAACCAACTCCGAGAATCCTCAAATAGATCTACTACTCAAAAAAAAAATGATTTTTTTTTGCTAGGCAGGGGTAAGACGAATCCACACGATGAGTGGGGCGTAAAGAAAGAAGAATGGTCATATCATAAATCATCCGAATCGTCCGATGTGTTTTCCTCCACCAGCCTGGCATACTCAAGCAACAGTCGGTACACCTGAAAAGGTCAATCAGTACACAAATATAATAATATCATACCAATATTCTAGGAATGAAGCAAGACCTACGTAAACCTGCATGTCCTCCCATCGCCACATGGTCCGCACGAACCGCTCGGCATTCTCACCAATCTTGCGCGCAAGATCATCGTGCCCGAGAGAGGTGTCAATGCGGAGCCCATCGGGAGAATTGACGGGGGGTCCCGCAAAGAATGTTATGATATTATAAACGTCTGAATAATCTTGTTGTATGGGCTAAAAATGCAGGAGATCAAAAAATTAGTTTATTGATATTTCTAACAGGAAAAGGATACCCACTATATAGTGGTAATATGGTATCAGCCTGACAATATTAAGTCAGATGCTAAGAAAGGGTTACCATAAACGCTCACCAGTCTGAGTTCCAATGCGGAAAGAAGGTCGACTTGAGAACAACACTAGTCAAAGTTTTATCTCCAATAACACCAATGGGATCAAGTAGTGTACATACCTCCCCAGACCCAGTGAGGTCTCCAAGTCGCCACTGTGTCCGTTAGAATCTTTTACAAATTTAGTCAGAGTGACCTTGGATACGATCACGAACCGAACGCCTACCCAAATCCAAGACATACTTCCATCTACTTCGTTCAACGCCCCAAATTCCAAGACCTTCACGCCAAGGGACTTCACTTCGCATTGCATTACACGTGCCGTCCTCTTCACTGCATTGGACAGGTGGCTCCACAACTCCAACGTCCGCGTAGATTGTATTGAGGTCAATACGAGGGTAAGATTTAATTTCAAGATTGCCCATTGAAGATGGGCCGAGAAGATGGACATTTTTAGACAAGTACGGGGGAGACTCCAAGGTGGTATCTAGATCATATGACGGTACGGTTAGCCAAGAGTTCGATACTTTAATGCACCACTCACTGTTCGAAAATGTAAATGTGGCTCGTATTCTCTGACTCCCTCCTTTCCAGCCAAGTGGTCCACCGATCCCATCACGATATGAGCCACCTGTCGCAAGTCCTCGCCAATGCAGCTTGTTATGTGTTTTTTCGGACCACGGTCTAGCGTGCTTTAGCATAAAGGGATCGAAGCCCTGAGTGTATTAAACCAAGTGAGTGTGAGATCACAACATGATTGGTCAAAGATCATACTGCTGTATCCGGAACAAGAATTTCCGACCCCAGAGGGAGTTTCCCAAATACAAACTCAGGGAAAAGACGAGGTCCGCGGGCGATATGTGTCGCGGATAGGGAGCCATGCAAATGAACAAGGGGAGGATGAAGGCAGAAGTCTGAGGCAAGAGATGGTTCATGAATGAATGTCGGCGACTGGTCTTCGAGGCGACGGTTCCATCAGGCTCCAAATTAAGATATGGTGCATGAGAACATACGTACTCTGCTCTTGGAAAGACTTACTCGGGTCGTGTACAAGCTTGTCGGATGGCGGGTTGAGGCATGCGCTGAATATATCCTTGCGTCCATCACGGAAAGGATCCTCGAATTTCTGAAGTAAAGACGGAGGTATTTCTAGGTCACGAGGTTAACTGGTGCAAATGGAAGATGATGAAATATCTTACCGCCCTTGCCCTTGGCGATCCATTCTCGCATTTCACCACCCAAGATTCTTCCACTTCTATCCTCACCGCTCCCATAAAGCGTGAGGTTGGGAAGACCACGGGATACAGCTAAAACAAGAGAATAGAAAAGCCTGGCTCGCATCTGTGAAAATGCTGGTCCTTTAAGCGATGCGCTGTTCTGCGCTGGATTGATCTAGAAGTTTCGTCATTAACGCGACACTATTACAAGTGGGGGATACACAAACATCGATAATGAAACCCGATTTCTCATTGATCTCTCTTGCTTCTTCTAGCCTCTCAAGTAGAATAGAGTGGGGTAATGCGAGTAAGGGAGCTATGTCTCTGTTTATTTGATCAAACTAGGAAACGTCTATTTAATACAGGCTAAATTTAAATTTTTAAAGTCGGACTCCCACCTCATCTATGAGAATAAAGTTATTATTAACGGCAAATGCATACCAGTCATCGAAACCTCGTGGGGGAGACCGCTTGTAACGGCGGTTATATTCGGACCTCGCCTTCTCCAGAGTCTTGGACTGGCTAGACATAAGGTTAGCTGCATGATAAACAGAGCAACACGGCAGATAGTAACAAAAGAGATAAGGGGAAACAATCACTAAAAGCATCGTCTCAAAGCGATATAAAGGGTTTGCGAATACCCAAGATAGCGTAGGAATGACCAAAACCTCACCGGCTTTTAAGAGTTTCCCACTTTTTCTCAGCCTTCTCGATAAGTTCCAACATAGGATGTCTCCCTTCCAAGTTCGTTTTGAGTAGGCCGTTAGATAGATACTCATGCTCCGGTCTAGGCGTGGCTCTTCGAAGTTGAGGAAGGGAGGTCTTGAACTGCTGCCTGAGCACGTCCCCGTTCCAAATGTCTTTCGCAGGGTGTCCATGAAATCCAGAAAGAGAGAAAAGACAGAAAAGAATAAAGAATGAGAAAGAAACAATGACGAATCGAGAAGAAGTCAGAGGCTTGAGCTGCTCAAAACCATGCGCCATGTTTTCTGACCTGGAAAGTGTATGTGTGGACGACTGTGGGTGAGGCGTGAGGATATGTATGGCCGCTTCTTAATATTATTTTCGGCGCATCGAACGCCAATCACGACCGTAGTCGTGGTCAGTGATCCAACTATTGCGACCAGGAGTAGTTGGTGGCGCCTATGTCCATTTTTCGGGCGTCGGCCGAGCGATACGCTGAGTTCGCTTGCGATTCAATTACTACCTAATTCTTCCTTTTCGTCGACGCTCCTGGCCGGTATTCCTCGCTTAAATCTGATAGCTGAGCCGAACGAAGGAATGACGGTACGTGCTGGCCGACAAAACAACAAGGACCCGCCAAAGGGCGACGTTTCTTTCGTTCTTCACGTATTGCATCTCACAGCAACATTCGTGGCCGCTTGTCTCGAGGATTTGGAATTTCTGGACTTAATAGGAGTTCGGCATTTCAAGAATCTGATCATATATCAGGGCTCCTCTGAACACCACTGAGGTGACTTGCACTCCAAGTCCAAGACGGTAAGAAACCTGCGACATGATTCTTCTCAGGCGTGTTGACCTTTGAACATCATCGTAACAGAGCATATTGTGGCGGTGCCGCTCAAGCTTGTACAAGATCACATCTCTATTGAACTTATTTGTGTGATTCATGTGCTACTCCAGAGCCACTCAAGTCGGAAAAACACTGGAGCAAATTCGGAATTATCATATATCAACCACTCTCAAAATGGGCGACAAACTCAATGGAAACTTAATCGTCTCTTATTCTCCCATGATAGTAGTATACCTCGCTGAGCAGGAGACGTCACAGTCCTGGAACTACATTTATCTGAGGGGTATAAGACTGTATGGAAAGAAGTGCAACACTACAGGGCGCCGCCAAAGAGACTTAACACTTGCCCCGCCAAAGAGAGTTCAGCCTCTGTAATCGTACAACCGGCATCGATAGTCGCGCTGGTTGTGAATACCACTCCAGTCTGATTTCCTTGGTTCCCAAGTTGAGCAAGCGATGAGGTGGCAGGGTCGTATTTAGGCCAGCCGTAGTCAACCAATCCGTTCACAGGATCACGAGCAAAGGCCACCCAAGCACCTTGGACGTACTTCGACAGGGAAATCTCGTCCGGGGTGGGAGCAACCGATAAGGTAGATGAATTATATGTGCCAAAGACAATTGGAATTTCCGATGCGTGATAGGCACGAAGATCTGGTCGACTCGACAAGTCTGGGAAGATGGCTGCGAAATCATGACTTAAAAATGTTGTGCACGTATTTGAAATAGGTTGAGTTACCTTCATACCGGTATCTCCAGGTTGGAACCCCAGCGTCCACACGATCTTTGGCAGTTATGCTTGCCGGGCAATTGAACATCACATCTGTAACCTCGTCGCTACCAACCTGCGTTAACCCAGGGATTGAGCCTCCAAGGGACAGATTTTCCAACGCGATGACGAATATATCTCCTTCTTGGGCATTGTTTCCGATTAGAAGAGGTACTTTGAGGAACTCTCCAGCGGCAGACCGGGCATTTATATCGGAAAAGTAAGTAATGCCTATAACATATGTGGTTGGCACTATTTCATGAGCTGACATCTGTGGCATACCATCTGGTACCGGCGCGAATGGGATTGACCCAGCAGTAAGCGTGTTTTCCAGAACCTGGAATGGAACAGCTTCCATACAAGCAAACTGCAAAGGTGTCACGACTTTGTGTATTGAGCAATCGACAACAGGTAATATGTTAGTTGAACTCACATGCACCACAACCAACTGCTGTTGCAACTTCAACCCATGAATCAACGGTCGATACAGGTCCCTGGGGAACTAATAATGCGTTTCCAGATAGACTAGAAAGGAAAAGTCATCATTGAGGGGAAGACGCTATGTTCTACTATGGACGAACCTCCCCGACTCCTGGATGATACCTTGGGAACAAACGTCATTGCAAATTCCTAGGAATGGCTATACAAAAAAGCTATACCTTTGACAATCGTGTCGCTCGGGTTTGCATACGTATAGGCATCGATGGAAATAGACCCAGCACTCTCACCAAATAACACTATTCTATTGGGATCTCCTCCAAAGGCCGCGATGTTACTGTGCACCCATTCTATAGCTGCTTGCCTGTCTAACAGGCCGAAATTCTGTGACTGAGAAGAACTGGCAAGCTGTGGGGCATTTGGTTGCCCGAAAATATTCGTCCTATAATTCAAGGTTACGATGACGATATCATCGTTGTCTCGAACAATATTTTGTCCCTGGTAGTACTTCGCATTACTCTGGATGCATAATCAGATGGATTCCATTCCGACACTCGACGAGCTCTGCGGCACGTACAGTTCCAAAAGCAAAGCTCCCGCCATAGATCCAAATCATAACTGCGGCACCCTGCTTTCTGTTCAGGCTGGGTGTCCATATGTTAACGCTCAGGCAGTTTTCGGATTGTGTGGGATTTGGACCTGTGGCTTCGCTGAGAATTAAAAATTGGTTGGACATAGCGGTGATGGACTCTGGACAAGAATCCCCGAAACTTGTCGCCATTAGAGTTGTACCCCGCGAGGGTGGGGGCTGAGGGGCTTCCCATCTGTTTACAACAGCGTACGGAATGCCTAAAAATTGTCGTACGCCTTCCACAACAAGTGTACCACTAACAGGACCCTGCTGAGTCTGCACAGTGGTTCCATCGTTCTGTGCTAGGGTCAGGGTGGTCAATATGGCAGCGACAATGATAGAAAGAGGCTGCAGCATGGGAGGAATGGGGACTGAGAACAAAGCCAGTCAAGCGCAGTAATAATTTCAAGCTCAGGGCTGTCCATCGCGCCAAATTAGCCGTACGTATGATCACCTTGAGAAAGTGACGACCATAAGCTTCTTTATTCCGGGACCAAGGTGATATATGTACGTTCAGTCCTCGTATCACGTGGACCTGTGTCAGAAGGTAGGCGTTTCAGGGAGCTGTAATATATACTTAGCCGTGATCTCTCCTTCCTGATATTATGGTAGTCGATTGCCGTGCGAATGACTGTGTAGCTGCAGCTGTCAAGCAACTGGTAGAAACTCCGACTGCCAATAATAAGTCAGACGGAAGTAATCCCCATTTGTATTTGAGAACCATCAAGCCCAAAGGAGAAATTCTTGACGATCTACGGTGCTTTCAAGGATATAGATGACATAGCCTATTAACGGAAACACACATTTATAATTGAGATCCAAGGGCATACATTGTTCTTCCAACAATGTAATGGATTTGAAATAATTATAGTAAAGTTTCTCAAAAGCGGCATGATGTCAAGGACAGTAGTACTCTATTTCCTGGCTAGTCGGGGATGCAATGCTGTGTTTTTCTAATTCTGTTTGGATATTTCAAAAACCAAGTGGGTGGACAACTCCTGGCGAAGAGCGGAATATTAGTATAAGTAACGTGCAGAAAGCGGATTCGTTCCGAAAAGTGTCTCGGGCGTCACTCGATTCCTCAACACAGCTTGGGGTAACAACACGATCAACTTCAACATTGTTAACAGGTATGAGATAGTACGCGTTTGGGAGAGCCCATTTTCCCTTTTCTCTAGCCTTCTTTTCAGCCTCAAGGGGAGGATTTATGGCACAGCAGCATTTCATGGAGAGTCAGCACATGTCTCATGTCAAAATGAAGGTCTTGAGGATCAGGTAGAATCCAGGTGGTTTGCCGTTGTCTCAGTCTCATCTTCCGGACGCTGAGATGGTTGGGTTTCCCTGGCTGCAGAATTATACTGGGGACTATCAGAGTTTCCACCACAGATAGCTTACCACTTTGGTGATACCAATCAGCATGGTTCTATTTGATTTGCCTCCAAAAATTTTTTTTT
>QFEC01000368.1:6604-23622 GCA_003316585.1 Gomphus bonarii | reverse complement strand
AGGGTGACATCAACAAACGACGTCTCTGGCAGTTCGAGATACGCACCAAAGAGAGCGCTGTGTGCTTAGTCCCGGCGTCGTCGCTAAGGGCTTGATCGTCACCCGCCTAAGGTAAGCACAGGATGAGGTTAGTGGAACAGTTGCGGGTGGCGGTGGCGGTGGCATGAAGGAAAGGGTGTGTGAGATGAGACGACAACCTACCCCGAGCTCCGCACCCATGCTGCGGTTATCCACCGCGAGTACGTTACGTAGTACGACCTGGAGCTTAACAGAAGGGAGTTATTACGCTTGTACAAACGCAAAGGGACGCATGGACTAGGACTCACCCCACTAAAATATGACGGGAGATAGGAAAATAGGTGTGCGAATCGCATTACAATGAAGTGGTGTGGAAGAAGAAAATTTCTGTTGCCGGCAGGACCCGGCGGGTTTATATAGGCAGGGCGACCGGGAGCTTAAAGGAAGGCGTCGTTCACAGCTTGTGTAGTCAGACGGATGCGTTGAACTCAGTCGGGGTTGCAATTGAATTTGAACCATGATGCAAGATCAGAATAGGTTTGATTCTGCGGCTACCGATGGCGTTCGGCTATCCTAGATCATTTCGAACAGCACCTCATCTGATACGGTTGAAAATAGTACAAAAAACAACCCCTTTGAACATCGAGTTCCTTGTCTGCAGTGGACCAACGTCTCTCACCTCAACATGACACGTCTTGGCCTTGAGTAGCGCTGGAAGATATGAAAGCGACTCTGTGAATAGACATGGAGGTGGCTTATTGAAATTAGCCGGATAATAATATGATATAAAAATTCATCAAAACTTGATACTGCTTCCATTAAATTAATGTCGATCAATGATAGAGGAAATACTTCTAGTACCTTGTTCCCGGTCCTCTGAAGATTCGTTCCTCATTGGATTATCTGTCTTCATAGCTATCCTCCTTGTCACGTAACATCCCAATCCCGCCAGTCCTCTATGGGTTCTAGCCGTTTGAGCTGGTCTTGTGGAAGGCAAGTGAACTTAAAGCTGTGACCCGCGTCTAAAAAATGATCGACGCCAAACCGGTCTGGTATTGCCTCTTTGGGCCATTTAAAATTTATAGGCTCCGACTCTGGCTGAATTCGACGCATTCACTGGAATATTGGTAAGTCATTATGTGTGTGTCATGCACGCCGGTCAGCCATCGCCTTCGGAGATTGGACGTCGATCTACCAGTTGTTGGTCAGCACGACGACAGTATACCCTGTGCAAAGCCAAAGGGAGTGACACTTACCCGTGGCTTGGTGGTAGTGATGGGATAGTGGGGTGCCGCCATAGGTTCCTGCTTGTCCCCCTTAGCGGAGGAAATAGTGGCCTGGGAATGAGAATGAGTGGTTGGTACTCTACGCAATTGCATGGAGAGAGGGGCACTCACACCATTGGAATGTGGTTTGAGTTTCTTTGGTTTGGAGTGTGGATGCTGAATCTTTGGCATCCTGAGATACAGTGTGGAAGAAGGAAACTTGTTGGTCACTCAGCGGCAGAACCCGATGGTTGTTTCTTAGGCGGGAGTACACCCTAAGTCGGTGAGGTCTCGCGCTCTTTGGAGCAACCTTTACTCGCCCTCCACCCATCACCCCCACCAAGCCCCGTGCGAGTCCCACTCTCTACATCTCTTTGCATTGAGTATGGCATTGTCGTATTAACCAGCTCCTAGAATCTCGTGCGATTCACGGTGGAGGGTTGGAGTATGAATGTGGCATCCAGGGTAGGTTACCTTTTCATGCCACTCAAAATCTTACGCTTTCTCAGTTGTTCAGGGATTCGGGGCTTCCAAGCACGTCCAAGGTTCTCCTTCCAGATTTAGAAGCTCAGAATCAGTGCACATTCGAGTGGTGAGATACGTGTTTCCGGTTGCCCATCATAACACACCAGATGCAAGTTCTTACTGGTTTTGCGATGTGTAGATTGCGCAGAATACGACTGCTCTGTCCACCATTCTCTCCGAGACAGGTGTTGGGGCGTGCTCTGAGGCTGGCAGACGCGTATCAAGTCTTTCGTCGCTAGCACCGTCGCCCAAACCTATCCTTATCACCGACTCTGGCCTCGATGGCGACGTGATAAACGTGGACGAAGAATGGACTTCTTCTCCCTCTTCGCGCACACCTTCTGATGATGAGACGGAAAGTGACGAGAGCGACTTGATGGACATCGGTGTCGATCTGTGGTTGGATCAGGTCGAAGATGTCGAGATGATAGACATGGCGTCACACAGCGATAACGTGTAGCCGTTCGAGGTCCCCTGACTCGCATCCGTCAACAATATTTGAATTTCCCTGTGGTATCAATAAGTATGGGCAGTTTTCAAATGAAGCACAGGACAAGATCTAATGATATTGCCGGGCCAGATGATATTTTCATTTGCAGTGAAGAATACTCAACAACTCGTTCCAATGAATAGTGTTGAACACGATTTGGGCTCTTCGGGTCTGTCTCATTCCGTCCAATGTGAACTTTATTTCAAGCAAATGCCATCAGCTTGCTCTCTGATTGACGTTGTACACAGCTTGGGCTCCTTGGGCACACTTCATCCCGCCAAGCATATCTCACCCAGCTCTGCCGTCCAGCCTTGTCCAGCCTTACGTGCCAACACATGGTCAGAACAAGGCCCCTTTGAACAATGGTAGAAAGCACCTCCGGTGAGCGAGTGCCCGTCTATACTCAAAATATTTACTAAAAACTCGACGGCAGGTTCACTGGAACAAAAAGGCGACTGTGTGTGTCAGTCACACTAGGCTGTAAATTCCACTTCTTGGTTTTCTATTTTCTGTTTCTCTCTTGTCCCTGAGTTTGTCTTGAACTTGCGTCTGGAGCTTTGTACATCATCGATCTTGTGTCCCGGGCTCAAGTGTCACTGTACTTGTGTCCGGGCCTTTGTGCATCATTGAGCATGTGTCCCGCCTTGTTATCTTTATTTATTTGATTTTATTTTTGTTGACGGTTGTCGAGTTCAATACATCGCTTGGCTATTGGGGACAGGAATGTCAAGATACCGAAGAGGACTCAGATGTGTTTCTAATGACACCGGTTTGCTATTCTTAGGTCACGGTATGCTATTCTCGAAATGATCTACACCTGATCAAAGAGCATTTAACCCATACTCGGATCCACGCCATCCCCTCTACTTCTGTTCATCACTTGCAAGGGCACAAAGTGGTCGCGGCCGGCGACGACACCGCCAAACCGGTTCTTGGTGCGTCGTGTGCGTCTAACTTTAAGCGGCGTCGCCTCCTCGTCTCTGAGGACTATGGTCGTCCGGGAGGTGCTGTATCATGACCTTGACTCTTCGACATCCCTTTTTCCCGGGATGCGGCTTCAAAGTTCTCAGGGACGGTTACGTATCACAACGCGGAAATGAAGTCATGACGTAAACGCCGTGACACGTGCTCTTATGCCGGAGCAGGCATATCGCAGTCGAATCTGCGAGCCAATATATATATACAGAGTGTTCCGGGCCCTAGAAACGACTCAGCCCACCACGCCTCTCGCCGGGGTCATCAGCGCCTCTCTTCAATCGCTGTGCTTATCCCTCCCATGACTTCCCGTGGTTTCCCTGGTTCTCCTTTCGTTCTCCTCTTGTTCCCGCTCCATGTCCGACAGAGGAAACGGAGAGATCACCCCGGCTTTTCAGACATGTGAGGTGAGTGGGGTTCCCTGCATCTGGCCGGTCTTCCGGAGCAAGAAGGCCTCATCCTGCATGCTTCGCATCAAGAAGAAGATCACTTGCAAGATGCCTGGATAGTAAAGGATGGTCCAGAAAGGTGTGTCTCTGGAGAGGAAGAGGGCCAAGGTGGTTGAAACAGCAGAAACTTCGGAGGTGGAAAATGGTAGCCCAAATCCTTGCTCACATGGACATCTGCTGTGACCTATTGTAGATGTGGATACTTGTATTATTACGTAAGGGAATTGTGAGCTCTTGGTAAGGATATATCAGGAGTAGGTTCTGATCTGGAATTATAATAAATAGTTGGTGCTAGCTATATGCCTCCTCTTATAGAATCCTACAATATATAGCATCTGAATGATATTGTAGCTATTCTCTGTTTTTATATATCAGCTATGAATAGAGGAAACAGACTTGGAAATAGAGTCTGGAGGTTGCAGAAATAGAGCAGTGATATTTTTGACAAGGAGTTATATGGGAAAGGAGTACAAAAGAGATTGGCAATGAGGAAATTGTAAGGAATGGAGATAAAATGTAGAGTGGTATTATATAGGATATGATAAAAAGTCAATGCCAGGTATATAGTATAGAGGTAGTAGTAATAATAAATTGGTAGAGAAACAGGATTTACAGTATTATCTTGGCCTTCAGGAGATAGTAGTGATTTATAGTATCACTTAATGATATACTTTGTGATCTATCTCATCTGTTATCCCTATTGACAGTAAAGCTGTTATAAATAAGGGGCTGTTTCATTTTTATTCAGTTAAATAGTAGAAAATTACAGAAAACACTTGAATAGAGAATACAAATATATCCTAGCTAGTATATGTGCACTAGATAGAAGATATGATCTAAAGGATCTACAAAAGAAACTAGAGGCCTATGACCATTTTCCATTATTCTACAGTATTTTTACATCTTTTTTCAACTTTGGAATTTGCCCCCTGGATGATAGGTGCCTGGCTAAGGCAGCAGAAAAGTGGAATGGAGATAGGTAAAGAGACCAGAGACATGGAGACAGGAGAGTCAACAGAAATGCATCAGACATGCAAATAGATAGGGATGGATAAGGTCTAAAGCAAGATGAAACAAAGGAAAAGAGAAAAAGAGTATATATATGCACTCACCAGGGATGTTTGCCCCATTTGGATGTGTAGCATGCAATACAGACACAGGGAAATCAAGGAGAAGTGAAATAAAGAAGAAGAAAAAAAAAGGAGAGAGTATTTCCCAATGATTTTTGATCAAATCTGGATAGCATATATGCAGATACCCTGATATGTATAATGCAGAGGGCTATTACCCCTGTCCCAATGCAGATTATTTCCTCATTCTTTCAAACTTGTTGAGGTTAATTGGCAGAGATTTGATGGTCCAGAGTTATCCTAAGCTACAATTTAATATCATTATATTTTCTGTAGATATAAATTCTGTATTGTTTTGGCAATAAAGTCTTCTGGAGGCTTTCTGGTCAATCCGGCACTTTAGTGCTGGTACTGAGAGCTTGGGACTGATTTCTGAGAACACTGTAGATCCCATAACAATTGGATTTGCAGTCTGTGGTGCTCCAAAACTTGTGAGCAACGAGTCTGATGTAACTAGAACCTATCTGGAGTGATTCAGAACTCGAACGACAAGCCTGAGTGATGATTCCTAATTGGGACAGTAAGCGAAGTGCCAAGTGAGGCAAGGAGAGAATAATCGATAGACAATTATCCAGTAAAGTACTAACTACAAACATTTCTGGTACTTATAGATATTGTGTCCCCTGAGCTACTAGTGAAGAGAAAAAGGAAATACAACTGTATCTGGTGAGAAGCGATGGATTTCCATGCTGTATGAACTTAGGCAGCTGCATATGCTATACCCAGGTTATTGGAAATAGAAAAAGAAGGTTGTAACTTGTCCTGATCCTTCCTTTTATGATACTCTTATGTCTTGTATGCTACCCTATACCAGTAGCACACTGTACAACTTGTAGATCAATCAGCGTTCCTTGGTGGTAACATGTATGCACCCATTTTGGCCTTCCCTTTGTCCCAAACTCCTCCAGACTTCTTCTGTTCCATTCTAATCATATTTCCAATATATTCCCACTATGTCCGCTGTTCCTAGAGTTTTTTTGTCATCTCCTATTTCCATCCCATGCTTCCCACTCCTTTAGCTGCTGAGGTGCTAAAGTGCCATGAACTGCACCCCATACCAGTAATACAAGTAAAAAATTGGTAGAAAGATGGAAAATATAGCTATGGATGAGATTATTTTTCTGGTGGCTTTTTATATTAGTTATCTTTAATGTCCCCTGCATATAACTAGTGTTTTTGTACTAATTCTTTGCTTATATCTATTTTTTGGTTGTTTTAGCTATGTATCCATATAAAATGGCATCTTTATTCCTTTGTCTATAATAGCACAGAGTTTGTATCCTCCTTCTTTTGATCCCTTGGAAAAGCTCTCAACATGAAGCTTCACTTCACCTCCAGATACTACCCTAAGGGTGAGGGACAAACCAAACAAATGAATCAGACACTGGAACAATACCTTTGAGTCTATTACAACTACCAATAGGACAACTGGGTTATCACCCCAACATCACTGTACACCCTGAACAAGACCTCGCCTCCTCCAGAGCATGAGACTTTGCAGTGGACTTAGATGAGCTCCATCAGGAACTCCGTAAAACTATCTCCAAAGCTCAACAATGATATTCAGCATCTGTGAACCATTGCTGGACTCCACCTCTGGAGTTCAAAATTGGTAACAAAGTCTTTTTTAAATCTGATAACATCCACACTAGGAGACCTTCTGAGAAATTAGCTGAAAAATATCTAGGTCCCTTTGAGATCATCACTCAAGTTGGCTCAATCTCCTTCACCCTCTGGCTTCCAGACAACATGTGTGCAATACACCCCATTTTCTGTTGTAAATAAGAGAATGACTGTTAAATGTGTGCACACATGCTCTTGGTTCAGGTGGTTCAGCTTGGTCCAATGAGCTGAGGTTCAGACGTGGCGTTGGCTTCAACATTCTTGCATTATGCCAATCCTCCTGCCTGTGCCACTGGATTTTGGACAGATGTTCGGTAGGGTTCCAAGATGCTTGGTACCAAATGATTGGACTACTAACTTAAGTGCTGGTAGTGTATGTCTAACTTAGTCGATAATCTGAATGGAGAATATATTTACATGAGGACTAATTTCTTATATAGAGAATGGGGTGCCATAAGATATGCAACAACGTTGCACAAGGCATGGAAACAAGAATATAAAGTATGGATGTAAGAATAGCAATATATGAAAAGCGGGCATACATGCCTGTACATGTACCGAAGGTTACCAAAGCAAAGCAAGTGAGTTATGAAGAATATAATGGAAGTTGTGATGTACCGAGCTGAGCTGAGCTGAACTGAATAGTACTTGTAAGACTTGGAAGTCTGTAGCTGATAATATGGTACGTCAGACTTTGGTCAGTATGACTGAGTGAACTGAGGCTCGGTAGATCATACTTTGACAATGACACACCATTAGACACAAAAATAGACAAAAGACACAGAGTAGTAAATAACTAGAGAACATTGACTCTCACACCCAGTATATGTACCCAAAATAAAATTAGACAAAGATCCAAAGGATCTACAAAAAAGACCTAGTCATTACATACATTCTTCATAGATACAGAATGTTTAAATACTATGCAGCTACAGTGCTTTGCTTCCAGGGCAGTAAAGCATCTGGGTGGCTAGGAGATGGAAGGAATGGAAAGGGACTACAAGGCCAACCCCAGGACATGGAGATAGTGGAGATGATGGAAATGAGAGGGAAGGAAGGTTGCAACAATATGGAGAAGGTCCAGAGGACTCAGGAGTTAAGGGAAGAGAAAAGGGGGCACATATATGCAGTTACCAGCACTGCCCACCTCATAAAGATCAACAGATACAACTCAGACTTAAGGGGATTGAAAGAAAAACAAAGTCACAAAGAAAAAAGAAGCACATAACATTTTCAAGGGATACTGATCAAAAATAGGACAAAAATATGTGATGCAGTGATAGATATAGCATGGAGCATTGACACGTCTATCCCAAAGCAGCCTCATTTCTTTTCTCACTTACAACATGTCAAAACTGCAATATTGTATAAGTAGTACCATCAGAACCTAGTACAGAACCAGTTCTTATTGCCAAAAAGTCTGAATCACTCCACAGTTTTCATATTTGATTTAATATCAAATTTACACTTCTCACAGAATTCAAGGCGGACCTCTCAGTACAGGTGCTAAAGGGCTGTATTCACCAGCCCAGATTCTCAGACACACACAGACAAATTCTATCGCATATATCCCAGAACAAACATTCCAATCGATCATCAGATTAACATTGTTAGTTAGGAAACAATCCCCCACTCCCTGTAAGGGCAACCCCTGTTGCACTCATGGAATGTCATGCAGTGCTAGCAGGGGGGAAATCCTAAGTTAGATGTTATCCTATGTACAGTAAAGGGGTCTCACCTAGCAAGGGGGAAATCCTAAGAGGAAAGCTTAGGGTCCCTTGCTAGTGAGCCATTTGATCTATATACCAATGGTCCATGCTCTACTTCCTCAGCATACCTTACCCTTCTCTTGGGTCTTAAGGTATGCACACTGATTCTATAAATACCAGGTATCTCAGGAGCCAATTTTCCGGGACCCAAACCAAGGTTCAGGTATTTAGCTCTTAGAGAGCTTCACCTGGACCGAGGTATCTTCCCTTAGCCTAAGTGACTCAGCCTTGGGTCAAGTGGGTCTCTTCCCAGCCTTCTTCAGTCCTCAGCTTCCCACCTCGGATCTCGGTTCATAGCTTAGAAACTTTGTGGGTAAGTGCTGAGCTGTTTCTCAGGCCCGAGGGTGCCAAAGGTTCAGAAGGTCTTGCTGAAAACCTTGGGTTGTTTGGTCCATTCCCAGCCAAGTTGTGCTCATTTTGGCTTGGGGCTTGAGATGGGTCATCCCCTGACACTCCCCAGACACTCTTAATTACATTTTCACATCTCTATGCTGGAACCATCCACTCCTAATGACTTCCCCAATCAAGTCCCTCTGCCCCAGCCTCCTGTCATTATTAATGGTGAACCTGAATATGAAATCTCCAAAGTCCTCAACTCCAAGGTCGACAGACACTGTGCTTGCCCACTACTATATTTGGTCAAGTGGTCCAGATACGAGGGCATGGAGGATGAAACCTCCTGGCTCCCCGTATCTGAACTTAGCAGTGCATCTGAAGTTGTCTCAGACTTTCACAGGTCCTACCCCAACAAACCAGGACCTTGGCCCCTCACTCAGCAAAGGACTTAAGACCATCTATGTTCAAATGCAATCATTAAGTACAACATTATTAGTCCCCCCCACTGTATAAAAAACACCATCCCTGGGTCCTTCTCTGAACCCTCCAGCTATCTAAACAATGAATCTGGATCCAAAACCCCTCCCTTATCTGCCCTCTCCAGCTCCAGCTCCATATCTTTCTCTGCCCCCATCCCAGACTCCCTCTGCAACTTCTTTTCCTCATGATCATTCATCCACATCAACTCCATGGCCATCTGGGTCACACCCACAGCCAGTGTCTGCATCAACAGACTATATCATCCATGAGTCCAGTCCAGGCCATAGCAATACCTCCACCTTCTGTTTCTTGGGCCATATGCCCTCTGGCTCCTCCAAGTCCACCTGCACCCTCCGCTTGCCCCTTGAAGTTCCAGAGCCTCCTCCAAGTCCCCTGCCACTTACAAGCCCTCTGGGTCTGCAACCACCTCTGGCCACAGAACACACTTAATTTTGTGCTCCATGCAGTGGTAACAAGATGTGCCCTTACACACAGAGGGCCACTTATACTCATCTCCATGCCTCCAGCAGCTCTTACAGACCATCCAGACCTCTGGCTCCACCACCTGGTATGCGTCAACATCATTCAGGATATATGACAGATGGGTAGCCTCAAAAGGTCCGAGACCCATCTGCCTACCCACTTCCCACACATTCCTTGCCTGCTGATTCAGCCAGGCATTCTGGGCATTGCATATTGTTAAGGCCTTCTGTTTTCTACACCTGTTTTCATTATCCAGGCTGATTTGCTCTTGGGGTCTCCTCTGCTCCACCTCCTTGGCATCACAGAGCACATGTGCATGGAGCTCCTCCAGAGACAACACCTCTGTGGTCATTTGCTCTCTGGCCAGATTATCCTCCTCCACCCATTTGGCCACCTCATGGGCTGCCTTCTCATCCACCTCCTTTTTCTCAAGGCATACTCTTTCTTCCTCTTCCTTGCATTCTTTTTCAAGGCACTCCTTTTGCTCTACCTCCTCCTTCTCCTTATACTCTGCATCCTCCTCCTTCTGCTCTGCCTCCACCTTCCTCTGATGCTTTGCCTCCACCTTCCTCTGATGCTCTGCCTCCACCTCCCTCTGGCACTCCACCTCCACTTCCTTCTCTGCCTTCCTCATATTGTACTACTGCATCAGCACCTGGATCTGCTCTCTGATGATTTCTAAGTCACTCATTGTGGTGTTATTTGGTCTGGATGACAAGCATACTTGAATAAATGCAGAAATGCTACATCCTTATACAGTATACCTTCTCCAGCCCAGCACTAACCACCTTTCCCATGGCAATTTCCATCTTAATCACCATAGGCCACAAGGCTCAGCCTTAATAGGAAGCTACTGTTAGATCTCAGATCACCTCCAACAAATCTCTGCCTTTAGCACCCTTAATCATCCATCTCTGTGCCCCTCTGGATCAAACTCATCCCTCCATTGCATTCTGTACCTCAGACACCCTCTGTACTCTCCATGTGACCTCCATACACTCTGTACTCCATCCCTGTCATCCTTACCACATCAATCCAATACATGGACCTCCACATCCTACACACAGACCTCCACATCATACACACAGACCTCCACATCATACACACAGACCTCCACATCATCTTCTGGTATGTTCTATAGCTCCACAATACCCCATCTCTTGTTTAGCACCCCTACATCCTAATGTAGTATCTCTTCCTTCCATATGAATCCCATGTTCTGAATGTATTTAAACCTCCATTTATTCATAGCTAGTTATCTAGTTTGAATATCAATTTAGTCTCCTCCCCATTACCTCCATTCTTAATCCACAACTCTGCTCTGACAACTCCATAAATACAAGGACAAGATGATGTAAGAGGGTGCAACACATAAGTTGAAGCCAAGTCCTTTCAACTCCATACCTGGTTTGACTTTGACAGCTTGACCACTTTAGAAAACATCTGGACAAGATGTCTTTGACTCCAGACTTAACATTATGAAGCATAGAGACAAGCAGCTTGTTATTCTATTGAATTTACAAGTTACTTAGAATACTGGGCCAATCTCTTGGTACTAGCACTAAAGGGCCAGTTTGCCACATCTGGATAGATTGACATATCCACATGATTACAGAATGATTCCCACAATATAAACCATTAGAAACAGTTCATTAGTTACAGATTCTACTTAGCAAACCACTCCCATCCATTCACAACTTTTAATATCAAAAGCTACTAATCTCCACTAAGTTTCATATTTGACTCTGACAGTACTAGTTTTACTCTACCTTTGCTATTAATATATCTTACATCCAAAGCTCCTAACTGTTAGATTCCAGACTCCCTCCAATGGATATCCACCTTAGCACCCTTAGTCATCCACCTCTGAGTCACCTCTGAGACACATTCACCCCTTCAGAATACTCCACAACTAACACATCTACTCTGAGCTCTGCATATGATCTCTGCACACAAGTCTCCCTGCTTCATCATCATCATCACATTATGCCTAACCAACATACAGACCTCCACCTCACCACCTCCATCATTGCTTGTGTCAGCTTCTAGTATGTTCCATTGTTCCATATAATGCACTTTCCCTTTGTAGTAATTCCATAGTCTATTATATTATCCCTTCTGCATTTGGACTATCTTGTTCCATTTTAATACAAAGCCTCTGAATGTATATTAACTCCCATACCTTCATGGCTAGTTTTCTATTTCAAATATTGATTTAGTCTCCCTCTCAATATCTCCATGAACTCTCTCAACAACCTCTCTCTGTAACCTCTCTCTACAACCCTTCTGTGAACCACCTCCAAAATCAGGGACAAGATGACATGAGAGGGTGCAACACATAAGTTGAAGCCAAGTCCCTTCAACTCTGTACCCTAGGTTTTGATATTAAGAGCCAGTATTTAGGTGAGGGATAAGCCTCTGTGTATATATATGTTTCATAGATCATGTGTGATGATCTATACTAAGGAAAATGCTCTGTAGTGATGAGGGGTGATTATTCTACCCAGGTATGGTGATCCAGCACTTTAGTGCTAGTACTAGGAAGTTGGTCAGATATTCAGAACAACTTGTAAATTCATTAGAAAAACAAGAGTTTGTCTCTGCACTCAGTAACTTGTGAGAAACATCAAAATAGTATCAGTAACCTATCTAAAAGTTATTCAGATCTTGAACAATGAGTCTGAGTGATGTTTTCTAATCAGGATTTTAGTGAAGTACCAAACAGAACAAGGAGTGAACAGGCTGTATAGTGTGTCTGACTGGTGTTTTGGTAGCTAGAACTATGGTAGTTAACTGTTAGCAACAGAACTGTTCAAATGAGACCTGTGATATTAAATAATCATCATATCTCTGGGAGTTTTGCATTGATTTGTTAGATTCCTTTTTCAAAGATAGCTGATGTTAGATCCCAGATTCCCTCCAACATATCTCCGCCCTTAGCACCCATTTATTATTCATTTCCATGCCCCTCAGGATCAATCTCAGCCCTCCGGACAGATTTCTATCCTCCATCATACTCTGCACCATGGACAACCCCCATGTGACCTCCGCACACTCCACACTCTGTGCCCATCATCCTTGTCACATGATCATTCAAGGACAAGACGACACAAGAGGGTGCAACACATAAGTTGAAGCCAAGTCCTTTTGACTCCATATCCCAACTCAAATCAGCAGTTCGACCACTCCAGACCACCCAGACAAGACATCTCTGACTCTGGACTTAACAGCTGAGATCCTAGACAATATGTAAAAATATTTTTGTGATTTTAAAAAGTAAAATAAATTTCCTATTAGATACACAATCTAAAACTTCCCAATATGCAAATGGTTTTGTTGCTTTCTATATATTACATTGTTACCCAAGATTTGTATATACAGGCCTTTGCTGTTAGAATCTTGCCCACAAGATCCCCACTTGTTCTCTTGATTTGAAATCATTCTGACTTTTTGAAATACTAATCTAGTATATAATATGTGTGTAAATTAGTAGTACAGTAGGCGAAAAATTGACTAATATTCCCCCTTAGCTTTTCTCAAACCTCACCCCTCTGAAATTATAGATACAATGAGATCTGGATGTTATAGAAAACAAGCTGGAGCCAAGCCCTACTCTGAACCTTGTCAAGCTTGTGCAAGACTTTGCCTGAACCCATTTTTAACAGTTGATAACAAGTGAGAAATGATAAGAAAAATATTGATCATATATGATTGTTCTTATAAATGTATTAGGTGGTTGCTATATTACCTCTTCACTCAGCTCAACAGAACTTGGAACCTGCATATATGCACATACATGCACTCCAATAGACTTGACTCACCTCAAAAGTAGCTTGAAAAGTTGCCAAAATTTTGGTACATGTTGTTTTCATCATCACACATATCATACACCTATAAAAAAGTTGTAAGTGTTATGAATGATCATAAAAGTAAAATTTGCTTATTCCAACAGAAAGCACATCATTAGAATATTAAAACATACTAGAAGGTTCAGGAGTGTGATGTGTTCAATGATAGCAGTGGTGATGATGGAGGCTGATGCTGTGAGGGCAATGCTATTGACAAGGTCACAACAACAAGATACTCCAATATTTATGAGCTAATAAGGGATATTCCACCTGGTGTAGTGGTAATCCTCAGTTTATACAAGGTTCACTAGCAATAAATACATAGAAAGCCTACCTAGTATAGCAGTAATCCTCAGAGATCAAGCTGAAGAGTCACCATCACACCAGTCACAACCCTATACCCTACTCTGGCACTTGTTACATAATCAAGATGTGAATGCAAATAGGAAAATCATCAACTAACCCTGACATCACCCCCCTCTCAATGCATGACATCTCAGTGTGGTCTTCAAGAATGAACTTCCACCCCTTCCAGAAGTTTTGACTCAAATAGGCCTTGAAGGATAGATTCAATGAAAACATCTTCCAAGATACCCCTTAGGTCTCCCCAAAATGAGGAGAGGGTGGAGGTTTTGTTTGACTCAATTGTCACCCCAGGACACAGTGGGAAGTGAAAGAGTAAGTGGGACCAACATTGCTGTGTTTCTGGAACAGTCCTATCTCCATGTGCTCCCCTGTGATGTTGTGAGCCCATCTCCCAGTGAATCCCTCAAATGTAAAGGGGGTAAGAGATGTGCCTAGGTATAATGGGTCCCCTGCTTCATAGGGCTGATGGGTTGTGGGTTTATTCTGCCAGGGAAGGGGTAAAATAGGCTTGGGTTGGGCTAGCATGTCAAAAAATATCTCAATTCACCTGATGTCTTTTGGTTCAAAGGACCAGTGTGAATATAAGGGATGGGATTGAAGAGAGATGAGGCTCTGCTGGCTGGAATGGATGGACATGTTGTAGTGATGAGGGTAACCATTATTGAAGTGGGTGGAGAGAAGGTCAATAGGGAATTTTTGTATAAGGTTGAGTGAAATGCATAGAATGTCAGGTGGGACTTTGCTTATTTTGGGGTTGAGTGTCATGTGTTTGGTTCCTTCCTTTTGTCCAATAAAAGAGGTGCCATTTGGGAGTTTCTGTGAAGTTCTCTAAGTTTTGAAAGGGGAGGGTGGCATATAGGGTAGCATATACACTGTGGAGCTTCAGGGTTTTGCTGATGAAACTCCTTGATAAGTCACTTTGCTCCAGAGATATCCTTCATGTAATTAATAGTGATCTAGGGGTGGTGGATGGTTTCTAACTAAGAGTGATAATCTGGGAGTCGAATGGGATTTTTGTCTGGGGATATATGCTATGGAATGCCCATGTAACTGTCTAATGATTCTTGCTGGTGGATACGGCCCTTTAGCACCTGTACCAAGAGGTTGGCTCTGGGATCTATGGGGAATGTAAAATCAATAACAAATTGGTTATTGAACCTGTGTGCTCAAGACATTGTGAGACACTTCTGATGATAACTGGGAACTTCTCTGATTTAATTCAGGTCTCAAACAACAAGCCTTCGGTGGCAATTGTGATATTGATGTAAGCGAGGCACTGGTGAAGTCAAGGAGTGATCAGGCAGTTAAGGGCATGAAGGACTAGCTTTTGTTTATGTCCTACAGTACTACTTTATACAGAATGGCAGTTTTGACATGTTCATGAGTGAGAAACTAAAAATATCTGCTTTGGGATAGATGTGTCAACTCTCCATACTATACGTATTGGTTGTTGCATATTCCTGGCCCCATTTCCAATTGGTATCCCTTAAAAATGCTTGAGGCTTCTCTTTGCTATGTATCCTTGTTATTCCTTTGGTTCCATTGAGTCTTGTTGTGTCCATTGGTTCTAATGGGGCAGCTGATGCCTGTGACTGCATATATGTGCCCCTTTCTCTCCTGTCTCAACCCTTAAGCCCTCTGTTCCTTTCCTATGTCTTTTCTATCCTTCTTATCTCTTATTTCTGCCATGACTGCTGCCCATACACTCTGGGGTTGACCCTGTGAGTCCCTTCCATTCTTTCCATCTCCTAGCCACCCAGGCGCTTCTCTGCCCTGGGACCAAAGTGCTGTGCCCAAGTGGTATCTAAAGTGTTCTGTATCTGTTGGAAGTGAAGCTATTGACTTGATTCTTTTTGGGGATTGTGAGTGTATGTGTCTACTTATTCTGGTGCATATACCAGGTGAGAGAGTCTGTGTTCTTTCCAACTATTTATTTTTGTGCTTTTCTTGCATTTATTGTATATATTATGGGAATCTGATTACTTTATAACACTTCACAGGTAGCCAAAGGTCATCTGCAGCTCCATAATCCTTCCAGCAAACTAGATACTCTAGTTGTCCTCGGTGAACCCTGCTGTCTAGGATCTTCTTGACTTTATACTCAGGGATTCCATCTTGGATAACAGGAACAGGTGGGGGTTGGGCACACCATTCTTGGATTGCATCCTCTTGGTAGGGACATAGGAGATTGACGGAGAAGACAGGATGAGTGTTACCAAAAGATGGTAGAAGTTTGAGGCTGTAGGCATTCCATGATACAACCTTGTTCACTACATAAGGACATAATCATTTATAATCTAACTTCTTCATTGGATGAGTGGTTGTAACATTTGGTGTATTCAGCCAAACTTTAACACTGATCTTGTATGTGGGGAGAGCCTGGTGGTGTAGGTCATAGAATTATGCCATGTCATCAGCAGCCTTTGACAGTGCAGAGCATGCTTCATTGGTGGCCATCTCCATGTGAGTGGTGAATTCATCCAGTGCTTCTAATTGGGTCTCCTGGGTTGGTTCTAGTCCAAGTCTCAGATACTGGCCACTGTCAAGCATGAAGGGGGTGTTGAGGGAAATTATGCATTCTTTCTTTTTTATTTCTCACATCTTGTAACAGCATTATGTGGTCTGATCTTCATGTCCTCTCCTATCATTTCCTATTTTTCTCTTTCTTTTCTCAGTTACATACAATGCAGAAAGAGAGTTGCACGAGGGAGTCAGAGACATGGCTGAAAGAGGAAATGAGAGAGCCAGTTGACGAAGAAGAAAAAGAACATGAAATCACGCAGAAAAAAGATCAGTAACCCTCTTCATAGGGGGTTAATATTATGCAGGGGGACTACATTACAGTGAATATACTAAGCCAGGGCTGCAGGATATCTAACAACCGGCCATACGAAGATCAAGGACCGGGACTTTACCCAGACGACTGGAGAGCTCCAGAAAAGGAAATGGTGGGTCTAAAAGATTAGAAATGGAACAAAGACAAGGGGAGAACAGCGGTTAAAAGAAAAAGATCTATTCAGCATCATATCTAGTATCACTAGAACATACAAGAAGAGAATCCCCCCATCCGAGATATGGGAACTTAATAGTTTAGTACGGCAGTCACATTGTATACAAATAGCTGCAGTACTGCAGTGTAGTCAGTTAGCGAAAAAAAATTCATATCCTCTGAAGAACTCTGTTAGAACTAGGAATCTACCTAAACTTTACAGCCCCAACTGAAACCACTAGGGCCGACCTCGTTGAAAAGTCATGCCTACT
>QFEC01000365.1:622-14586 GCA_003316585.1 Gomphus bonarii | reverse complement strand
CACTCAACCTTATATAAACATTCCCTATCGACCCTTTCTCTACCCACTTCAATAACAGCTACCCCTATCACTACAACATGTCCACTCAATCCAGCCAGCCAAGTCTCATCCCTCTTCAATCCTTCCCCTTATCTCCACTCTGGTTCTTCAAACCAGAAGATATCAGATGAATTGAAGAACTCCTTGACCTGCCGCCCAAACCCAAACCCATTTTATCCCTTTCTTGGTGGAGGCAACCCAAGACTCGTCAGCCCTACAATGCCGGAGATCCACTACTCCTGGGTGCAACCCTCATGCCCTTTACATTTGAGGGATTCATTGGAGAGTGGCATCACAATACCACAGGGGAATGTGCAGAGATTGCACTCTTTGAGAGACGGACCAATTCTGGCCCCACATACTCCTTTGGACTCCCACTCTATCCTGGAGTAACAATCGAATCGAGCACAACCTCCCCCCTTTCCTCGTTTTGGAGAGCCCTGAAATAGTGCTTTGGGGGATGTTTCCATTGAATCCATCCTCCCAAAGCCCATTCGAGCCAATACTTCTTGAAGGGGTGGTAGTTCGCTCTTGAGGTCCACGTCAAGACACTGTGCATTGAGAGGGGGGTGATGTCAGGGTTCAGTTAGAAATTGCTGTCAGTTGTTGTTTCCTGTTTATGTTCTTCTATAACTTTCCACCACCTTCCGGAACCTTCCATATCTTTCCATCATCTTCCACAACTTTCCAGGACCTTCTACCACTTTCTATCACTTTCCAGAATCTTCCAGAACCTTCCATCACCTTCTATGACCTTCCGTGACCTTCCATTAGGGTATATAAGTGTGACTGGTGTAGCGCCTACCTCTCATCTTGATCTCTGAGGATTACCGCTACACCAGGTGGGCTCTCTATGTATTTATTGCTAGTAACCTTGTATAAACTGAGGATTACTGCTACACCAGGTGGAAATTACCCTTATCAGCTCACTAAATATTGGAGTATCTTGTCGTTGTGACCTTGTCAATAGTGTCGCCCTCACATTATCATAACAACATACACAGGGGTAAGGTATCAGAAAATGCTGGGAGAAAGATGGATAGAGTAACACTATTGCTTTTTTTGTAGTTCTTTTGCTTGATATTGAATTCCTTGTGACTCATCTGGTTGTCTTTCCAGTAACCAAGTGAGGTAGCCCCTGGGGCATATATGTACTTGTCTGTCCTTTTCTGTATACCCCATTGTTTGTCTGATTGTCCCTGTCCCTTTGAATATTTCCCTAAATGTGTCTCCTATTTGCCTGTCCCACCCTCTGATATTTCAATTATTGTCTGGTATCATGCCTAGTCATCCAATCTCTCAGCTTGTATCCTGAATCCCTGTTTCCCTAACTGAGGGCCAACCTTTCTGAGAATACATGTATGTATGTGGTATCATGGGGTTGTTCTTCTCTACTTGTGCCTTTCCTTTTGTATCTAACTGATTATGCATATATATTCTATACTGGGATAATTTTACTGCTATTTTCCCTTCTCCATGATTGTGGAGATCACTACATTCTCCATATTTTACAACAGATTGGGTATTTAACTGCTGCTGGTCATTCAGAATAGTAATTACAAGATGTGAGAAGTGTTTGGTGATTTTTTGTAAAGGATGTGAAATTTAAAAAATTGCAATGATATTTATATCATAATAAAGATGTAATATGAGAATATTTGAATGACATAGAGGCAATGCAAACTACAGGTTCTGTTTAGACCATCTGTAATGTGCCAGAAGATCACAAATTCTTGCCATTCTGAACATCCCCCCATGGAAAACCTTGATGAAACCTTAAAATTGGAATAAAACTGCCAGAAAACCTATAGAACTCTTATTTTTGCTCACAGTTTTCCTCATCCAAAATTATATAATTCAACCACTTTTCTAAAATTTCTCCAGAACTTCTCCGTGGGACAACTTTCTCATGCCTCCAGTGTGGGACGTTCCTGGTCACCAGTAGAAGTGGGCCTCATGACCATGGAACAGGTCCCCTACTTCCTCTGTTTCACAGTCTTCTGCATTCTCGGACACTTGTCATCCGGGCTGACGACTTCACCTACAACGTCGACCAAAATCTTAGACCAACCCTCACCTTTAAATTGGGGAATCGTGCCGCGGCCCTTAGGGTTGGTACATATTGACCATTCGCTGAGTCGTCATTACAAATCCGCAGCAAATCACATGATCGTGAGTAGTGACAGGCGTAGTCACTTATAATGTCCCCAAACAACGCTGACAATGACGAACCTCTAGAAACTCAAAATGATTCTCATATTCTCTCTAAAAGATCATTATACCTTGGACGTGACACGTTTGTCTTCTGGCCAACTGTTCGGGCTCAACTTATGCTCGGTAAGTACATACAGCTTCGAAAAAGGTGTTTCTATAAGCTAAATTGTGTCTAAGGAGTCAATCAGAGGCTGACGCAGATGACAAGTGCTGCACTATACCGCTGGATACAAATCATCAAGTCGCATATACCAGCCGGTGAAGTTCGACCGGTCACCATGAAAAAGGTTGGCTTTTTCAGGTACACAGTAACTCCAAGAGATCAAGAGATATCTGCCTCCGCTCCGCTCCCCCCTGGTGACTATGGGTATTTCAGTCCGTTCTCTTTCAATTATGCATGTTGTATTTCTTATTACTTTGCAGCTGATGAATCTCCTTTTCCATATTCATTGCCACATGTGGCAAGTTTCGAGGAACTCGTCACGAACCTAAGAAAGCATCCTGGTTATCATCCTGGTTATCATCCTGGTAATCATCCCGGTCATTACAACATTGCAATGGATTTGGTACATTCCCCCTATTCGATGGCGTTATCACAGCTAACGAATAGCAAAGTACAATATCCCGGATTCAATCTCGACTTCTGTTCGTCTGCGTGACAGAGGGTGCTTTATTACTGGCATGTCCACAGATGTGGATCTAGATATAACTTGGATATTTCCACCTACTTGGGCATACTTGGTACCGAGTATCTTTTTCAGTTTATTATATTTTATCAACTATTAATCCAGTTGAACTCGTACCCTCACCCGGATTCCTGTGATTATGCACCTTTCATTACTGTCTCAAATGCAAGCCTCATGCGAAGAGATTTGCTGCCTCTCTTTCATGACAATGCATTTGGAGTTGATGTTAATGTATGTCCCAAACTGTCGCTCTGAGTCATTACTATACCTACCAGGAATGCTGAATATCCGGCTTAGGACGATTATCGCATTATCGTGTTCCGAGATATGGGTTCTATAACACTGCCCTCACACTTGCCGAAGTTTCAAACGCCTGCATGTCCAGGACCAGACGATGAGTTCTTGCGCAAACATTTTCGCTGGAGTCTCAAGGCCAACCTCCTTGGTGGGGACATCGAGGATGACTACACGTCAAATGACATCTTCAGAGCTATGGCAGAGCTTGGGGTGGATACAGATGAAGTTCCATTGGCGCCTGTGAATGATGAGAGGTGGAATACTGTGATAGGAAAGGAGATATGGGATGAGCTCATGAGGAATAAGCTCTATTGGGCTGAACATGCATCAATGTTACAAGAAGAGGACCAGGGCTCTCATGAGGATGCACCTTGACCTCCCGCCGGGCCGCCAAACATCGCTATATATACATGCCACCGAATGTCCAAGATGGATTGCGGCTGCGCAATAATAGTATATACATTTGGTATACCAAGAAATTATATACTTGCAGTGAAAAATTATATTAGCGAGTCATACTTCAAGTTCATGTCCTCCTTCTCTCAGTTAAATGTGTATACCTTCCTACCTCAACTTCGACATCTGCGCTTCACCATGGATTCTTCATTGGTCAGTGTTGGTAAAGTCTAAGGAAAATCTGACCTTGTTAAAGAACAATATGGGAGAGTAGTCTTGAACCCAAAAGGGGACTGGTAACATGATGTTTAAAGTACCATACCAGAACAATGAAGTCCTGGGTTTAAACCCCACCCAGTCCATTACTTTCTTTTCCAAAGGGGGATTCAAAATCAAAGGAATTAATAGTATATATTATAATAATTTCTACAGTCAACCTATAGACTGAGGGGGCAACTTCAAAATGCAACACAGGTGTGTATGAGTCAAGCCACACCTGTTAAGTGTTATAAAAACTTAGCAACTAGTCTTTACATAGTTAAAACAGCTAAAAACACAAAAATAGTTAGTAGATAAAGAACACAGACTCCAAGACTCAGTATATGCATGTGATACAAAACCTTTCAAAGATCTGAAGGATCTACAAAAGAAAGTGAACATTTATCTCTATTTTCCATGGCTCTACACTACTTTAGATATTTCATGGCTGATATTCTGCCCCTAGGGTGATAGGTGCCCAGGCAGCTAAGGAGCAGAGAGAATGGAAAGGAGATAGAGGACTACCCCAGGATAATGGAGAGAGCAGAGATGGCAGAAATCAAAGGAAAATGGATGAGGAATGATATGGATAAGGTCTGGATGGATCAAGAGTGAAGAGGGGCAACAGGAAGTGCATATATGCACCCTCCAGTGCTGTCTACCTCATTGGGACTCAACCACATGACTCAGACTCAGGAGAACTAAAGGAAAACATAGGAAAAGAAGAATTTTCAGAACTTTCCAATCAAAAGCAGGCCCCATATACATGGCACAGTGATATGTATAGCATGGAGCACAGCTGCCCCTGTCCCAAAGCATTTTATTTCCTTTTTTGCTCTTACAATATTAGTATCACAACAATGTATAAGTAGTAGTACTTAGACACAACAAAGAACCAGTTCTTCACACTACATTTGCATGACTGCTCCTGTTAAGAACAGGCCAAGCCAAGTTCTTACATAAGTTCACACAAGGTTGTGACTTCAGGTGAGGTTTGAAGCAGGGCTTGGCTTCAGCTTATGTGCTGTGCCATCCAGATCCCATAAGATCCCTAATTTCCAAGAGCGAGGTCTGACAAAAGACTTGGGGTAGTATTAGTCAATTTTATGACTACAGAACTACTAATTTACATACATGTTATATACTAGATTAGTATTTCAATTAGTCAGAAGAATTTCAAATCAAAAGAACAAGGGGTTTTCCAGAATGGAAATGAAACAAAGGTGAGGTGAAACATGGATGAGTAAGGATAAGGTTTGGGTGAGGTGTGTTACAAAGATTGTTGTACAAGGCAATGGAAATTAGAATGGGAAAGTATATTATGAGTGGAGAATGTAAGTGAATAAATGAAGCAAGGTCTAGACTCTAGGCTGAGTAAACAAAGGGACTGAGTGGGGTTACTTGAAATAGGAAAAGGATTACTTAATCATAATGACTAAGCAGATGGAGATCTCACAAGGTGAGATCCTAACAGTATCCCCCCCTTATGACCAAGCCCATGAGGCTGCAGTAGTCAGGCTGAAAATTGAGTCTGAAATCTCTCAGGTGAGAAAACTCTAAAGGTGAAGTGTGAACATGACATTCTCATGTCTACTTCACCAGTTGCTAGCCCTAGCAATCTTCCCTCCACATTTGATGCCAATGCCTTCATCTGGAACATCATCAACAAAAAACTCATCAATATGCATGAACTGTGGACCAAAGGATCAAAGTATCAGAGTGACAAGGTGAGCAAGCAAGGTTCTTGAAACCTCAGGTTATGCTAATTTTCTTTTTGCTTTTTACAGTTTGCTCACCTTCAGATGGTGTATAACATCAGTCCTGAAGGTAACACTTTTGTTGTATACTACAACATGAAGCATGCTGACAGTGAGGATGACTCGATGTGGCATAATGTGAGGTGTGCCAAGACACCTTGTACCAACTGCACCAAGTGAGGTAATACATGGCTTCATTGGGTCATTGACCTGTATGGGGACATGGACCTCAGAGCTTGTGTGTGGTGTTCAGTGTTCAGTGTGGGATGCTTGATAAAACAGAGGGTGAGGGGAGCAAGGGGGCCTAGGAGCCCCAAGAAAATTTTGGGTAAGGGGAAGCAGAAGGCTAGTGAGGTGAGTGAGGGAAGTGAGGATGAGGATAGGATGCAGGTTGAGGCCAAGTTTGAGGTGAGATCACCAGAGGCAAGGATTGGATGGGAGTCAAAACCTGAGGCAAGGTCTAGGTGGCCATCAAGGTCAAAGTTGCCTTTGCCTTTGGTCATCATCATGGATGCCTCCCCAGAGCAAGCACCTCTATTTCAAAGATCATTATTCACTCCCACAGCCTTGCCTCCACCACCACCTCCATGCATCATTGCTCCTCCAGCAGCAGCACCAAGCACCTCATCAGTCTTTGCTTTGACAGATGCAATTCGAGAACTGAGCAAGATTGTGAAGAAACTTCAGGAAGAGTTTGCCAAGGGTAGGAAGGGAACAGACAAGCTGAGGGTGAGTTGGCCAAGGTTAGGGAAGGGCTAGATGAGCTCAAGGAGTACAGCCAGTATCATAGGAGGTGGGGAGAAGAGGAAGAATTTGGAGAGGTTGATAAGCACTTCCAGGGGTGATGACAGAAGAAGGGGGTTGAGTAAGGAGCAGGTACATAGTATGGACAAAAGCCTCAAAAAATGCCAGAGGTGTGAATCCTAGTAATAAATTTGTTTTCTTCTTCTTTTTGTTGAGCAAGTAAGAGTTCTTAGGCATAGGTGATAAGGGACTTAAAGAGTAGATAATGGTCCAGGCTTAGTTGGGTAGGACTTGTGAAAATCTTGGATGAGCTTGGACATATTGTCTACCTCAGTCATGAGGATCCACAAGGTTTCTTCATCTGTGCCTTCATAACCTGCCCACTGTACCAAATAGAGTAGACTGCAAGGTCTTTGCCTTCTGTCAATTTTGGAATCCAGAACCTCAGTGACTTTAAATTCTGGTTCACCATCAATGATAACAGGAGGCAGGGGTGGCTGAATACAGTTTGGAATGGTGTTGGGTGAGGTTGGTTCTAGCATTGAAATATGAAAAATGGGATGTACTGCTTTCATATAATCTGGGAGTTTCAGAGTGAATGAGTGAGTACCAGGATGTGCAAAGATTTCAAAAGGATCCAAAGACTTCTCAGCAAGCTTCTTGGTAGGATGCATTGTTCTAAAGAATTGTGCCTTGACAAATGCAAGGTTCCCAATCTTGAAGTCTGGTGCTGGAAGTTGTTCAGTGTTGGCCAGGGTTTGGTATGGCAGGTGGGCAGCAAGGATAGCTCAGCAAAGTTCTTGATGTAATTCATCCAGGTCTACAACAAAGTCTTGAGCTCTTGAAGAAGTGAGTCACGTTCAGGATGGATGGCAAGGTTCAGGTGGTAGCCTTTATTGGCAAAGAAAGGCAAGATTCCAGTTGTAGCACTGGGAGCATTGTTGTAGGCAAACTCTGCAAGGGGAAGGAGCAAGGCCAAATTGTCCTGTTGATAATTGCAGTAGACACATAGGTACTGTTCTAATGTCTGATTAGTATGTTTGGTCTGACCATCACCTTCAGGCTGATAACCCAAGGCATAGTGCAACTTCATGTCCAGGGCTTTCCCTAGAGAATGCCAGAAGTGTGACACAAATTCTGAACCTTGGTCAGAGGTTATATGGGACAGGATGCCATGCTTTGAAAATACATGAAGTGCAAGAGCTCAGCAAGCTTGGGTGAGGTTATCATGTCAGTGGTGGGGATGAATATTCCTTGTTTGGAGAATTGGTTGACAATGACTAGAATGGCTGTAAATTCTGAGGATGCTGGGAGCTGTTCAATGAAATCCATGGATATAGAATTTCAGGGCTTCTCTGGAACAGGAAGCTGTTTGAGTAGTCCATAGAGCTTGTGCCATTGTGGTTTGCTACACATACAGGTTGTGCATAATTTACAGTAGTCCTTGATGTAGGATTTGATGCCAGGCCAGTTGAAGTCTCATCTGACCAGTTCCAAGGTTTTGTTGATCCCAAAATGTCCTGACAGGATGTAATCATGTTTGAGCTGTAAGACTTGTAATTGCAAGTCCTGAACCTTGGGAATGTAGATTCATCTGTTGAAGAGTAGTAAACTGTCTTGACTGGTCTTCCACTTAGAGTCTTTGATGGATCTGAGGTGTTTCTGAGAAAGAGGGTTGGAAGTGAGGTTTTGACAGATGTCAGTTAGAATTCATTCAGTGTCCATGAGCAAGGTTGCTCATAAGACAGGTTCAGTGAGGTTTGTTGCCTGGAGGGATAATGCCAACTGATGTTGGGAAAAAATTGGTCTGAGGTTCTGAGGGTTGACAGTGGTGTAGTTGCTTGCCCTCTCTTTTAGGTAGATGTCCCATCATCTAGTAAGGGAGTCAGGCTTTGTTCCAAGGTGTCCAGGTCTGAAACATATGATGAGGTTAAACTGGGAGAGGTACTCTGACCATCTAGCCTGTCATCTGGTCAATAGTTTAGTAGTACAAGAGTACTCCAAATTTTTATGATCAGTGATGACATTGATGAGTTCCACAGAGTCTTCCAGAGAGTGTCACCAATGCTGGAATGCCTTAAAAATAGCCAATAGTTCCTTGTCATGAACATTGTAATTGAGTTTGGGCAAAGTAAAAGTTTAGGAGTGAAAGGCTATGGGGTGGAGTTCACTGTCTGAAGTATGCTGAGAGAGAATCACAGTGAGGGCATAGTCTGATGCATCTGTCTCCACAATCAAAGGGCAATCAGGTGTCCAATGAGTTAGGATAGGTGTACTCATAAATGCCTGTTTCAACTTATTGAAAGATTCTCTACATTCCTCAGTGAAGTTCCATGGGAGGCCTTTCCTGGTGAGTCAGGTAAGAGGAATTGTGATGGTGGAATAATTATTGATGAAACATCTGTAAAAGTTCACAAAACCAAGGAAAGACTGAATGTCCTTGACTTTCCAAGGTTCCACCCAGTCTAGAATGCACTTGACTGTTTCTTCAGCCATGGTGAGACCCTCAGGTGAGAGTATGTATCTGAGGTATTCAACTGAGGTCTGGTGAAAAGAGCATTTATCTTCTCAGGCATAAAGGTGGTGCTTACATAGCTGTTGCAAAGCTTCTCAAACATGTCCAATGTGTGAGGTTTCATTGTCCAAATAGATAAGGATATCATCTAAATAGATGATCATGCAAACATCCAAAAGGTCACCAAATATGTCATTCATAAACCTTTGAAAGGCTGCAGAAGCATTAGATAGGCCAAAGGGCATGGAAAGCCATTCAAAAGTCCCATAGCAAGTTCTGAAGGCTGTCTTCCATTTGCCCCCTTCTGAAATACAAACAAGGTGATAGGTGTGCCTAAGGTTGATTTTGGTATAGATGCAAGCTTTCTTGTGAGCATCTAAAAGGTCTGTTATTAGTGGGAGCAGGTAGCAGTCCTTTTTGGTAATTCTGTTAAAACCCCAGAAGTCTACACAGAGTCATAAGGAACTGTCCTTTTTCTGCACAAACAACACTGGAGTCTCATGCAAGGAGCATGATGGGCAGATGAATCCTTTCTTGAGGTGTTCATTGAAGAATTCTTGAAGTGACTGAAGCTCAGAGACTGACAGAGAGTAGATAGGACTGAGTGGAGATGAGGTCTCATCTTTGAGATTGATCTTAAGGTCATAAGATCTGCAAGGTACTAGTGTATTAGCACTGACTTTACCTAAGACATCATTGAAATCCTGATACTGTTCAGGAACATGCTGTTTAATGCTGTCTGAAATTTCAGAGATTTTGACTGTAGTTGAACCTCAGGCAAAGATGTTGAAGTCAGTGAGGTTAAGCTGAAGTGACTGGGATCCTTCTAGTTTACAAGCTCACATAAAAGTGGCAGCATTCACTAGAGCTATCCAAGGTGCTGTCAACTTCAGAGGGCTTGGTGAGGTTTTTCTGTGAAGTGAGGTGCTATGAGCTGTGGTAGCTGGAGGGGTTGGCACAGGGGCTGTTTCTGAAGTCTTGAAGGTAATACTGCCCAATACCCAATCAATCATTGGATTGTAGCAGGTGATCCAGTTGTAGCCAAGTGCTATGGAGCAGCTGCCATCCAATGAAGTTACATAGAAAGTAACTGTCTGAAGTTTGCCAGTTGGAAAAAAGATTGGAATAGTTGTAGTCTGAGTAATGTTAGTAGAACCATCAAATAGTTTTAATGGAATGGGGGGTTACAGAAACAGTAGGTAGGGAATATTTCTGCACTACTTGTGATTCAATAAAACAACCAGAAGAACCACAATCAAGAAGTGTAACTAAAGTTTTTCAGGCATATGAGTACATGTCAAATTTAATACTAAAGAGTTCTTTGAAAGAGTGGAAGAAATGGCATTTAAAGTGAGTACATGAGTGAGGTTACCACAATCCTCAGGCCACATGGTTCCAAGGTTGCTTATTTTTTTTTGATTCTGTGGCCATGAAATCTTCAGCCTTGGTATCAGAGCTCATCTTGGCAGCATGAGCTTTAGGGTTTGAGGAGTTAGTTGACTTAGACTTGGGACACTCCATGACCATGTGGTCTTTCAAACCACACAGAAGGCAGAGTCCCTGATTGATACATCATTGACACTCCTCAGGCAGAAATTTGTTGTCTTTCCTGAGTTTTGAAAAAAGGTCAGGTGTCTTGGCTGTTAGGAATATATGGTGATTTGTTTCTTATTTTCTCATTTTTGTACCATTATTGTGTGTACTTTTATTGCACATGCATTCTCTTGTCACATGTGTGACAGTTGTGACATGTGACACGCATGTGACATTTGTAGCTAACACATGTGACTCATGCATAATCCCTTGTGTGCATCACATATGATGTGCACATGCATGAAAGTATTTTCCTCCCACTCATGTATTTTTCAGGTATAAGTAGCATAGTTACAGACTGTAATATAAGAGTCAGCTTTGGTCTGACCACTCATGAGCTCTCCATGAGTCCAGAAATTTCCCACCTTCTTTAATCTTTAAAATATTTCATAACATTGGCATTGTTTGAAGACTTCTGTTTGCTGCTGTTGTTATTATTGTTGGTCCCTTTACAGCTCTTTTGGTTATTATTAGAGCTGTTGGAGGACTGCTGATTGGACTGGTTGAAGGGATTGGACTGGTTAGAGGATGTATTTGAACCTTGGGTGGGGTTCATGAGGTTTTCATACTCCTTTCACTCCCAATATCTGCTGTCAATTTACAAAGTTATGAAGCTTGGTGAGGGATTTGAAGTGAGGGAAATTAAGGAGACTGTCCTTTATATGTTTGGGCAATCCCTTGTAAGCTGTGTGAGCAAGTGTGACATCATTCCACTGAGTATGAGTGGAAGCTCAGGTCAAGTTAATGAAGTAGTGGGTGGCTTGGTGATGATTCTTCATAACTATTTTTTTGAGCTCTATTTCTGCTTGCACAGCATTGTTGAAAGGCCCAAAATTCATTTCAAGCTTGGTGCAAAATTCTTTCCAATTAGAGAACCAGGTAGGCTATGGATAGATTTCACTGAGGATGGTGGGTTCAAAATACTAGAGAGTGGGGTCAGAGAGGTATGAGATGGCATACTGAATCTTTGATATGCCTGTCTTGAAAGCAGATGGGTGATCTCAGATGTTCAGCATACATTGAAGAAAGAATGTATGGAGTTTAGCTTGGCCCATGCCATCATAAACCTTGGGTTCATGGATTTTGGCTCAGGAGCCTGAATCCACAGCAGGTGCTTGGGCAAGACATTTGAAAACCTTTTGATGAGCTCATCTGAGTCAATATTCATATCAATGCTATGAGCATCTTCTAAGGGGTTGTCACTGTCATCATCTGGGTCATTGTTAGAAGGGCCATCACCAGGAGACCCACCAGGTGGAGGAGTCCTGCATCCTTGGTCTCTGCTGTGGCCAAGGTCTTTGGTGTCAAGAGTGTTGAGAGAGCAAACTTCCTTGGGTTGTTCAGGAAGTTGTTATAAGTCTGATATTGCTTGTAGATTAGATGGGGTAGAAGGCACCACAACTTGTCTAATGGCATGAGTACTGTAACAGGTGGTTATGATAGATATGTTAATATGAGATCAGGAGTGTGAGTTAGAAAATACTGTTAAGAATGGGCTAAGCCAAGTTTTTGCATAAGTTTGCACAAGGTTGTGACTTTGGGAAAGGTTTGAAATAGTGCTTGGCTTCAGCTTATGTGCTGCACCATCCAGTTCCCATAAGATCCCAAAATTCCAAGAGCAAGGTCTGACAAAAGACTCAGGGTAATCTTAGTCAATTTTCTTACTACAGAACTACTAATTTACATACATGTTATATGCTAGATTAGTATCTCAAATAGTCAGAAGAATTTCAAATTAGAAGAACAAGGGGTTTTCCAGAATGGGAATTAAAACAAAGGCATGGTGGAACATGGATGAATAAGAATAAAGTTTGGATGAGGTGTGTTACAAAGATTGTTGCATGAGGCAATGGAAATTACTAGAATGGGAAAGTATATCATGAGTGGAGAATATAAGTAAATAAACCAAGCAAGGTCTAGACTCTAGGCTGAGTAATCAAAGGGACTGAGCAAGGTTACTCAAAATAGGAAAATGATTACTTAATCATAATAACTTAGCAGATGGAGATCTTGTGAGGCAAGATCCTAACAGCTCCTTGGTTTCCCCAGTGCTTCACTCACAACAATATTGTGATTCCCAACCAAGGCTCATCATTTGAGACCTGAAGAAATTCAGAGAAGTTACCAGTTATATTAAGAAGTGTTTCATAGAATTTTGAGCACAAAGAGTTTCTATTTGATTTTCTATAAAATTTATAGATATTCCAGAATATCAAGCCATCCCCTCAGCACCAGTGCTATAGGGCTGTTTTCAACATCCCCCAGTTATTTTGTTAGCACAGTTGAATCCCATAGCATACATTCAATAAACATGCATTCCATATCAATCCTAAAATAGTTGCCCTATTTTCTGAATAATCCCCAACCCCCCAGTACTCTTAATTACATTAAGAACAGGTCAAGGTGAGGTTCTTGCATAAGCTCATGTGAGGTTGTAACTTTGGGTGAGGTTCAGAGTAGGGCTTGGCTTCAGCTTATGTGCTGTACTGTCCAGATCCCATAGTATCCCTAATTTATGAGGGTGAGGTTTGACAAAAGACTTGGGGTAATTGTTAAGTCCAGAGTTGAGGACATCTTGTCTGGAGGGTTTCTGGAGTGGTTGAGCTATTGAAGTCAAGCCAGGGTATGGAGTTGAAAGGATTTGACTTCAACTTATGTGTTGCACCCTCTTACATCATCTTGTCCTTGAATTTACAGAGGTATTGTGGGGTGAGGTTTCAGAGTGAGTTCACAGAGGTAACAAGGAGGAGACTAAATCAATATTTGAACTAGAGAACTAGCTACAAATACATGGAGGTTTAAATACATTTGGAACATGGGATTAATATTGAACAGGGTCATCCAAATGTGGGAATGGAACTACATTAGGATACAGGAGTGCTAAACAAGAGAGGGGGTCATGTGGAACTATGGAACATACTAGAAAATGATGCAAGAGATGATGGTGGGAGTGACATGGAGGTCTGTGTGTCAGAGTGATGATGTAGTGACAATGACAGGACAGAGTGTTGTGTGTGTGGAGATCATGTGAGGAACTCAGAGTGAGTATGAGGGTGCAGAGTACAATGGAGGGATAAGTACAGCTCACATGGAGGTGAATGACTAAGGGCACTAAGACAGAGATTTGTTGGAGGGGATCTAGGATCTAACACCAATCCAGGATACACTTAACCTTCTCTTCAGCAAAGGTGAGACCCTCGGGCAAGAGTATGTAGCTGAGGTATTTGACTGAGGTTTGGTGAAAAGACAATTGTCTTCTTGGGTGTAAAGGTTGTGCTTCTGTAGGTGTTGTAAGGCCTCATGGTGTCAAAGTACGATCTACCAAGCCTTGGTTCACTCGGTCATACTGACTGAAGTCTGGTGTACCATATTACCAGCTACAGACTTCTAAGTCTTACAAGTACTATTTGGTTCCACTTGGCTTGGCTTGGTATCTCACACTTCATTATATTCTTAATTACTCAC
>QFEC01000344.1:1411-25559 GCA_003316585.1 Gomphus bonarii | reverse complement strand
TTTCTGTATCTTTCCATCACTTTCTGTATCTTTCCATCACTTTCTGTATCTTTCCATATCCTTCCATGACTTTCCATGACTTTCCATGGGCTAGGGTATATAAGTTGTGACTGGTGTAACAGTTACCCCTCAGCTTGATCTCTGAGGATTACTGCTACACGAGGTGGGCTCTCTATGTACTTATTACTAGTAACTCTTGTATAAACTGAGGATTACTGCTACACCAGGTGGGAAATGCCCTTATCAGCTCATTAAATATTGGAGTATCTTGTTGTTGTAACCTTGTCAATAGCATTGCCCTCACAGATTGGAACTTCTGCCTGAGCTATCTAGCTGATATGTCAAACATTCTGTCAGCTGAGGTTGAAACCAAGATTGGGTTAGAAACCAGAGTGGCAGAAACATCAGAAGGAGAGGATTTGGAGCCCACATTGGATGAATAGTGTACCCCCACTGCCTGTACATAACTGGTTCTCATGTTTGGAATTATAATGTGAAACAACCCCCATTCAATCAAACCAAACCAAAACTGAAATAGCTGCACCAGACCTGAAACCTCTAGACCTTTGAAACCCCCTAGAGTCTGGCTCCAAAAGTGGGAATGGAAGCTCCTGAAGAAATATGTAATTGCAGCTGACCTGATGTGAGGGCAATGCTATTGACAAGGTCACAACAACAAGATACTCCAATATTAATGAGCTGATAAGGGGGTTCTCCACCTGGTGTAGCAGTAATCCTCAGAGATCAAGCTGAGGAGTAACTATTACACCAGTCATGATTTATATACCCTAATCCACCACCCATTATGTAATCAAAAGGTGCAAGGTGTGGAAACACATGGAAACATAAACAGGAGACAACAAACTGGACAATGAACTCCAAGCTGAACCCTGACATCACCCCCCTCTCAATGCACAGCGTCTTGATGTGGAGATTTGTTGAGATTGTTAATGGAAGTACCCACTGACATATCTTGTCAGTCTCCTCCAGAGTGAGGGATGGGTCCAGGTCAGGCTCTGCTTGAGTTCTACCCAGGGTACAGCTGGAGGGCAAACTTGCAACTCAAGTGATGATTGCTGTAGGGGTTGTTGTAGGTTTTGAATGATGCCTCTCACATGTACTCCCCTATGCCATTGTAAGTCCTCCTCCTGGTAAATCCCTCAAATGTGCAGGGGATTGAATCTTGGCTGAGGAATATTGCATCTCTAGCTTCATAGGGTTGATGAGTGAGAGGCTTCTTTGCCAGGGAAGGGAGAAGGTAGGTTTGGGTGGAGCTGGGAGTTTGAGGAGACTCTTGATTTGTCTAATGTCCTCTGGATCAATGGTCCAGTGCAATGATATAGGGTAGGATTCAAGTGGGATGAGACTTTGTTGGCTGGATTGGCTGGCCATGTTGTAGTAATGAGGGTTGCTTGTTATCGAGTGGGTGGAGAAGGGTTAATAGCAGTGTTTATATAAGTATTGAAAAAGAAATGTAAATGAAGAGATTTAGATGTCAGGTGGATTTTTTTGGGGTTAGAGTGTCACATGCTAGGTTCCTTCCTTCTGTCCAATCAAAGAGATGTCACTTGGGAGCTTCCATGAAGTTTTCTAGAGTTTGAAAGGGGAGGGTGGCATATAGAGTAGCTGATATGTGTTGTGGGGCTTCAGTGTTCTGTTGGTGAAACTCCATGACAAGTTGCTTTGCTCCAGAGACATCCTTCACAGGTAGCCAGGAATCATCTGCAGTTCCATAACCCTTCCAATGGACTAGGTATTCTAGTTTTCCTTGGTAGACTGTGCTGTCTATGATCCTTTGACTTCATACTCAGGGACTCTGTCTCAAATAACAGGAGGAGGGGGGGTTGAGCATGTCATTCTTGGATTAGATCCTCTTGGTAGAGGCATAGGAGGTTGACTGAGAAGACAGGATGGGTGTGATCAAAAGATGGTGGGAGTTGGAGGCCATAGGCATTCCATTGTACAACCTTGTTTACTGCATAAGGGCTCAACCATTTATGATCCAACTTCTTCATTGGGTGAGTGGTTGTAATGTTTTGTGCATTTAGCCAGACCTTATCACCAATCTGGTATGTGGGAGCAGCCTGGCAGTGTAGGCCATAGCCATAGAATCATGCCATGTCATCTGCAGCCTTTGACAGGGCAGAGCAAGCTTCATTAGTGGCAGTTTCCATGTGAGTGGTGAATTCATCCAGTGCTTCAAATTGTGTTTCTTGGGTTGGTTCTAGTCCAAGTCTTGGATGTTGACCACTGTCAAGCATGAAGGGGGTAGTCTGCATCACAGAGTGAATTTGATTGTTGTATGCAAACTCAGCAAGAGAAATCCAATCTCCAATATAACCAGTCATCTTGACATTGGTTGACAAAGAGTCAGAGATATTGCTCAATCTCCTGGTTGACCCTTTTGGTTTGGCCATCAGATTGTGGGTGGTAGTCTGTGGAGGCAGCAACTTTGATACCTAGGAGCTTGTTTAATTCTCGCATGAACTGGGAGATGAATTGGGTGCCACGGTCACTGATGACTTCCTCTGGTAGTCCATGGAGCTTCCAAACATGGTCACAGAAAAGTCTGGCAATTCCTACTGAGCCCACATCTGATGTGGTGGAAATGATGTGCACACACTTTGAGAGGCAATCTACAGTGATGAGAAGGGCATTGTAGCCATGACTGGCAGGTAGTTCTGTGATTAGATCAACAGTAATAACTTACCATCTGCTGTCTGGAATACAATTGGGGGGAGAAGTTTTCCAATGGGGGAGGTTGGGAAGGTTTTGGTCCTATTGCAGAGGTCACAGGCCTTTACATATTTGGCAATATACCATCCCATTCCAGGCCACCAATAGCCCCAAGACATGAGTTCAGTTGTCTTCCAGCAACCAGGATGGCCAGTGATGCTTGCATTGTGGTGTGCTTTGACAATGTCATGTTGTAGCTTGGAGTCAAGAGGGACATATACCTTGCCATGGTAAAGAATAAGACTGTTCTCTTCTGACCACTCTTCTCATCAAAGATTTCCAGATGTCCCAAGTTCTTTGAGAGCCTTTACAACCTTCTCATCTCAGTCTGTGCAGTCCCTGACTCTGTCAAGAAATTTGTTGGCCTCACCATTCACTAGTTGTGCACCTGTGGCATTAATATGGAACATGTTAGGTTGGAGTAAAATTTGGTTTTGATTATCTTCCTCCCCCTGCTTATGATTTACTTGTTTTGAGAGTGCATCAGGCTTAGTTGAATGATGACTAGGATGGTGGATCAATTCAAAATCAAAACAAGAGAGGTAAAGTGACTAGTGAGCTTGGCAATGGTTTAGATTCTGTGCAGAGCGAAAGTAGGTGAGGTTTTGATGCTCATTGAGGATCTCAATTTTGTACTTGGTTCCTTCTAAGATATGACACCATTCTTCTAGACCACAGATGACAGAGAGTAGTTCCTTGTCATGGATAGCATAGTTTGTGCTCTGTGTCTGAAAGACTCTTTGAGACAAAGCCAATGGGTCTCCACTTCCCATCATCACAGAGTTGAGATAATACAGCACCTGTTGCATATGCTGAGGCATCTGTTTCTAGGCAGAAGTGTTTGGTGTGATCTGGGAGGACAAGGATAGGGGTAGAGGTGATCAGGTGTTTGAGTTCATCAAAGGCAACTTGCTCTGGTCCATCTAGCACCCAAGACCATTGTGTATTGGCTTTGGTGAGATTGTTCAGGGGTTTGGAAATGTGAGAGAAGTTGTCCACAAATCAATGAGACCATTGTGTATTGGCTTTGGTGAGATTGTTCAGGGGTTTGGAAATGTGAGAGAAGTTGTCCACAAATCAATGATAGAAGTTGACAAATCCAAGGAAGGATCTCACCTCAGCAACATTGCATGGGGTTGGCCAGTCATGTACTCCTGCTACCTTGCCACTTTCCATTCTGAGAGGATAAGTCCAAGGTACTCCACCTCCCATTGTTCAAATATGCATTTATCTGGTTTCAGATACAAGTTGTTGTTGGAGAAAAGGATTTCAAGGACTTGTCACACAATCTTTTGATGGGTTTCAAGGGATTCTGTGAAGATGAGTATGTCATCTATGAACACCACTACAACTCCCTCATCAATGAGCTCCCTGAAGATTTCATTCATCATCATTTGAAAGGTGGCTGGGCTGTTTGTGAGACCAAAGAACATCACCAGAGGTTCATATAAACCTTGGTTTGTTCAGAAGGTGGCCTTCCACTCATCTTCTTCCTTTATGTGCACATTGTTATATCCCCAGCAGATGCTTAGTTTTGTCAAGTGTTTGGCCCTGGCAGCAGTAACCTTGTTTATGATATCTGGTACAAGAGGGAGGGGATAAGTGTTCTTGACTGTTATATCATTAAGTTTCCTGTAGTCTTGTACAAAGCAGAGGCCACTTTCCTTTTTCTTTACAAAGAAGACTGGGGATGCCATGGGTGATTTAGAGGGGCAGATGCGATGGATCTTTAAATTTTCTTCTAGGAATGTATCTAGTTCTCTTTGTTCATTTGGAGACATCAGATAGACCTTGGTGCTAAAGGACTTGGCACCTGGTATCAGCTCGATTGCATGATCCTAGGGTTTATGTGGGGGAAGCTTGTGGAAGGACTCCTTTGAGAAGACAATGTTGAATTCCTGATAAGGTTTTGGAACTAGATCTTCAAAGGATTTAGTGGGTGTGAGCTCCAATGCCTTTTGGGCAAGCTGTTGTGAGACAGTTGAGCCTGCACCAATTTCTTCATGGTCCTCCTCCACAAAGACTACAAAGAGTCTGTCTCCATTTTCAGGTGAATACAATGGCTCTTCAGCTTTGGCACATGCATGTTGATTAGGAAGGTGCATGTGGTCTTCTTCAATGTCTGGGACCATTTCAGCTTGAGGTTCCTTGTTGATCAGTTCAATACCACATGATTCAGGGCAGCGAGTCATTTTCACCTTGCTCAAGTGCCAATTAACTTCTGTGTTGTGCTCTGTGAGCCAGGTGTGTCCTAAGATGATTGCTAGGCACCCCAGGCTTGTCACTAAAAATGTTACATGTTCTGTGTGATGTCCATATGTGCAGATGAGATCAACCTCTTCCTTGATTAAACCTGCCTCATTAGGAGTGCCATCTATGTTATAGATAGGTATAGCACAAGGAAGGCAATGTATTTTCAGCCTTTCTGCTTGAACAAATTCAACATCAATGAACATTCCTTTGGCACCACTGTCAAGGAGTGCATCAATTACTAGAGGATGTCCAGTGTTGACAGACTGGACCTTCAGAGGGACTTTGGTGCACTGGCGAGTGTCAGCAGAGCATACATAGAGAAGGGGAAGGGGTTGCTCTTCAGGGTTTGGGGTGGTGGGTTTGATTTCAGGCATGGCTGGTTGGGTTTTGGTTGGGTCTATGGTTGGCAATGAGTGTAGCATGTCTCTAGTATTCCCTAGTGTACATGTTTCTAGAACTGAAAACTGATTTGTCAAGCAGGTGTCAAAGTATGATCTACTGAGCCTCAGTTCACTTGGTCATACCAACCAAAGTCCCTGTGTACTGTATTACAAGTCAAAGACTCACAAGTCTTATAAGTATGTTTGGTTCAGTTCAGTACATTCCACTTTGTTATATTCTCATTTATTCATTTGCTTCACTTTGATTACCTTCCATACATGTATGGGC
This sequence comes from Gomphus bonarii, assembly GCA_003316585.1. Taxonomy (NCBI): domain Eukaryota; kingdom Fungi; phylum Basidiomycota; class Agaricomycetes; order Gomphales; family Gomphaceae; genus Gomphus; species Gomphus bonarii. The sequence continues at coordinate 19,901 of QFEC01000344.1, read as the reverse complement.
ATGTATGCCCACTCATCATGTTTTACTATTCTTATATCCATATCTTACATTCTCATTTCCATGCCTTGTGCAACATTGTTGCATATCTTATGGCAACTCATTTTCTATATAAGTAATTAGTCTCATGTATGTATTCTCCATTCAGATTATCAACTAAGTTGGACATACGCTATCAGTCTCTAAGTCAGTAATCCAATTGTTTGATACCAAGCATCTTAGAACCCTACTGAGCATTTGATCTAGTGGCACAGGCAGGGAGATAGGCGCAATGCAACTATATTGAAGCCTATGCCACATTCATCTCAGCTCATTGGACCAAGCAAAACCACCCAAACCAAGGGTGTGTGTGTGCATGCACTTAACAGCAGGGCATGTCTTTCACTGCTGACTTGCCTAAAAACCCTGTTTCCCTCCTTCTTCAGATGCTTGGACCCTTGCCTTCTGTGCTGCCTCATGAGCATCTAGAGCAGCTGCTACTGACTCTGAGATCATGTCTGTAAGTGCAGCTCCTGTGAGGTTTGTGCAGACACATTCCTTGCAGAGCTCTGGGCATGCTGGGGAAATATAGCCTTGCTTTCCACAGTTGTAGCATATCAAAGTCTCGATGTGTTGTCAATTGGAATCTATATCCATGGGCATAGCAGTGCTGGGTGTGGGCATGGCAGGAGTAGTTGTAGTGTGGATTGGAACAGTGCAGTGGGAACCATGAGGTGCTTGTGCTTTCTTAACTTCCACAAGACAGCAATAGTTGCAGTCAATCTGACATGTGGCTTCCTTCCATGCCTTGAGGTTGGATGGGTCTTGTCTAGAATTGTCACTGGAAGTCCTCATGCATAGGCATCCTCTAGTGCCTCATCATTAAAGCCTGTTATCCCTGCAAGTATCTCAAACTGTGCAGTATAATTGTCTGCCAACATGCTAGACATCATCTTGAGGTCATGCAGTTTGGTATGGGCTGTTCTGCCATGATCAGGGTCTCCAAAGGCTGCTTCAACCTGCTTAGCAAATTCATCAAAGGTACTGATTGAAGAGGTCCCATCAATGATAGCTTGGGTCTTCTTTTTTGCCCAGGTTGCTTGAGAGCCCCCTGACATGAATGAGAGGGCATATAGCATTTTTGTTTGTTTGTCTGGGAATGCTCCTGGTTAAAGGGTGATAGAGAGCTTCACAGCATGGATAAATCCTTCCATGTCTGCCCTACCTCCAGTAAACTTCTCTGGATCAGCTGCCTTGATAGAGTGATGAGAAGGGGGGCTGGGTGCAGGAATGTGGGTAGACAAGTGCTGGATTGCTGCAATTCCTGCAGCTGAGGCAGCACTGGTCATATTGCTCTGCATGTCCCTCAACTGGTCTTGAAGTACTTCATTCAAGTGCTGTAGAAGTTCAACTTGGTTTGCCTGAGTGGTAAACATGTTTCTGAGAGCAATCCAAGGTTCACCCATGGACTTCCAATATCCCTCTGGGATTTGGTTAGACATGATATGAGGTTGAAACTGATGGAAAGGATGTGTGAGGTTGTCTGAAGGGGAGCTTGATCTTCTGTGAGGGTGATGCTATTGACAAGGTCACAACAACAAGATACTCCAATATTAATGAGCTGATAAAGGGGTTCTCCATCTGGTGTAGTAGTAATCCTCAGTTTATACAAGGGTTACTAGTAATAAGTACATAGAGAGCTCACCTGGTGCAGTGGTAATCCTCAGAGATCAAGCTGAGGAGTAGCTATTACACCAGTCATGACTTATATACCCTAATCCAGCACCTATTGTATAATTGGAAGGTGCAAGGTGGGGAAACACATGGAAATATAAACAGGAGACAACAACTGGACGATGAACTCCAAGCTGAACCCTGACACCTAACACCCAAGTCTCTTGTTGTCAAAGTTGAGATTCAGACTACTGACACAGCCAAGGTCTGGTCCAGACCCACCCTCATTGATAGTGGGGCCTCAGGACTGTTCATGAACTGGGCCTACACTGAACGTCTTTACCTCACCACTTGAAAACTCCAACAGCCAATCCCTGTCTATAACATGGATGAATCTCCTAATAAAGCAGGGTCTATACAAGAGATAGTGGATGTGATCCTCCAAGTGGAGGGCCACTCCAAGGATGCCACCTTTGCAGTCACTGACTTGGGCAGGCAGAACCTTATTCTTGGGTTCACCTGGCTGGAGAAGTACAATCCTGAGATAGACTGGCAGACTCAGAAGATCAAAATGAACCAATTGATGGGATATAGCAACTATTCTGCAGTAGTTAGCAGAGAATTTGAGGGAACTGATAATTACACTGTAGAGAAACAAATAATAAGAAATTTATTATAAAATTACAATTATATGATGCCTAGCTCACCTCCTCAGTTGTGGTTCACATTGAGGAGGGAGTGCATACACGGGCAGTGTCTGACCTGCATATATGTATAAACTGGCCCTCTAGTGCCCTTCAGGTGCTCATTATGTAATTGAGGTAGGCACCAAACCTCAGTTACATAATCCAATGTCTGGGTGGTTAGGTCATCAGATCCTACCAAATTATTGTGTCACATGTGTAGCCTCAAAATGGAGGCAAAAGTGAGTGGCACATGATAGTGTACAGAAATAAATAGACAGAACTTGTGAACACGCACACATAAAAATACAGAAAAATTCTGAAAAAATATTAGAACATATGTTGAACTGTTCTGTCTGCTTGTTTGAGAAAAATGGTATATATTATGGTTGGAGCTCTCAAGGTGGTATAGTGCATATATGCACCCTACATGTCCCCTCAAGCTTAATATATGCTGAGTTTCTCAGTGTTGGTCTTGACCTTCAGTCCAAGAAGACCTTTTGTGATGATATCTGCCAGCATTTGGTCAGTTGGCAGGTAATCATTTCAGATCTTCTTCAATTCGATGCTATCTCAGATGAAATAGAGTCATATATTGAAGTGTTTGGTTCTGGAATGTTGTTGGTTCCCATAGCCTATTGTAATCACTGATTTATTGTCAGAAATCAATTTTATGGGTAGTTTGATAGGCTGGAAGACTTCAGTGATGAATTGTTTCAGCCAAATGGCTTCCTTTGTTACATGGGTCAATGCAATAAATTCTGCCTCAGTCAATGACAGAGCAACAATTGTCTGCTTCTGACAGCTCCAGGATATACTTCCTGAGTTGATTTGGAATATATAGGCCGATATTGAATGCCTATGATCTTGTGAAGCCCAGTCAGCATCAGCATAGCTGACTAGTCCCTCTCTATTCCCTCCTAGGACTAATTTCTTGTTCTTTGTGCCCAACAAATATTTGAGCACTTGCTTTACTGAATCCCAGTGAATTTGTCCTGGGTTTTCAAGGAATTGAGATAGTAATGATACTGCAAAAGCAATATCAGGTTGTGTGGCTACAGCAGCCCACATCAGTGATTCAATTGCCTGCCAGTATGGAACTCTCTCCATAGCTCTCTTTTCTTCATCAGTAGTAGGGCAATTATCTTTAGTCAATTTTGTATTCAGATCTAAAGGAGTCACATGTGTTTTGGCATCTGTGAGGTTATAATTGGCAATTGGCCAATATCTTGTCAATATATGCTTCTTGAGAGAAGCTGATTGTCCTGGCTGTTCTGTCACATTCAATCTTGAGATTGAGCAACCGATGTATTTCTCCAAGGTCTTTCATCTTGAAGATATGTTCCAGGTCTCTCTTGATGCTGTAGACAGTATATTCATCTACTGCTGTGATGGTAAGGTCATCCATGGCTGCTCCAATGATCACATAGCCATTTGGTCCATGTCTATAGAATACTGCTGCATCAGATGATGATTTCTTGAAATCCATACTAAATAATGCATTGGATAGACACTTGTACCACTCTCTCCCTGACTGTTTGAGGCCATATATGCATTTCTTCAGCAGGAGGACATGTTCCTTTTCTCTCTTGAAATATCCTGGCAGCTTGTGCATATAGATTGGATCCTGTAATTTAGCATTTAAATATGCTATGACCACATCCATCTGGTGTATTGGCCAGTTGTTCCAGGCAGCAATAGCACATATAATCCATAATGATGTCATCCAAACAACTGGTGCATATGTTTCATCATAATCAATTCCAAAGTTTTGGGAAAAACCCTGGGCTACTAGTTGAGATTTAGCACATACTATTGCACATTTCTGATCCTTTTTGAGCACATGTTTCCATGTACTACCAACTATATTCACTCCAGGAGGTGGAATGACTAATTCCCATGTTTCTTTTTTGATTTGGGCTTTAATTTCATCATCCATAGATTTCCTCCATGTAGGATCACTCAGGGCATTTCTGGTTGTTGTTGGAAGTGTCATGTAATGGCTGAAGTAGGTTTCTTTGCCTTGTTCTTCATCTGAAGGTATGGCACTTATTGCAAAATAATTGTTGTAGTTGACTCCCTTGTTATTTTGATCTGTATCTATGTCAGAATCATTAGTAGTAATATTTTCTTGAGTTTCAACCACAAGTGTGGTAAAGTCCTCTTCTATGCTTTGAATAATAGTGTGTGTGTGTTGACCCTGAACCAGCTCTCTCTCATTGGAGGTGTATTCACTCACTTCTTCTGGGTGGCTGTGGTTGGGTAGGACTATCAATACTTGTCTGACTTGGTTGTAAATCCTAAAGGTTCCTCAAGGGTGTCTGTTTGACTATCTCTTTGATCTGGCTCTCTTCAAGTGCCTGGTCATGTGATGTCTGAGGTGCCAGTATAGCTCAATATGAAGGAGTTCTGGCTGTTCTTGGTGTGGAGACTGTTTGATCTTCAGAAGGTAATATAGGAGCAATTGTTTCTTTCTCTCCTAGGTTGAATATAATGTTTCTTTCAACTGTAACCCTCTTTGTATCTGGCCAATATATGCAATGGCCATCACTTTGTGAGGAGTGACCAACTCATCTCACTTTCTTGGCTCTAGGTAATAATTCATCATCTTGTTTGATTTTGACATATACATCCTTCCCCCATTCATAAGTGTCACATAAGTTTGGTTTTATGTGGTGAACCATCTCATAAGGTGTCTTGTCTGCAAGAGCTTGTTTTGTGCTCATTAAGTATGGGACTAATTCCCTTGAATGGTCGTCGGTAAATGACATGTAATACAACTTGTTATCAATTGTGATGTGCCTGGATGGTCCCCATACATCAGAATATACTTTATGTCCAATGTTCTTTGAATGTTTGCTTGGTTCTTTTGGGAGAGGTTTACATGCTATTTTTGATTTGATGCATGCTTTACAAGTGATTCTACCTTTTGTGTTTGTGAGCTCAAGGCCCAATACCATGCCATGGTTCACTAGATGTCTCAGGGCTTTCTGTGATATGTGCCCAAGCTTCTTGTGTATTTAAATGGTGATAAGGCATAGCTGAGTGGTGCTGTGATTAATCTCATTATCCAGATGAAAGAGGCTGTGTAATTTTAGTTCTTGAAGTAATATATTGCTGGATGAGCTTTTTATTGTACACTTCTGATGTAAAAATTTGGTTCAGTTCCTGGCATCATCACACCAGCTAATAGAAATGAGGGTGAGGGTGATTTTGGGAGCATATAGGGTGTCTTTAATGTTAAATTAACTGCTTTCCCTTTCACTCTGGTAGTTAACTTGAGTTGACCACTGCCATAAGCCTCAAAGCTGCCTCTGTTGGCTGCTCAGATGGTTCTTGGTACAGGGAAGCTGTAATAGTTCTCCAGCATCCTTTGGTGAGGTATCATATGGGAACTTGCACCTATATCTAACATAATAGTGTCTCCTGTGCTATCTTTGATAGTGGTCACATAGTTGTGATTAATAAATGCAGTCAATTCTTCATCTTCATCATGAGATGAGCTATGTTCATTGGCTATGCTTGCTTTGCCTTTTCCCTTATCTTTCTTCTTCTTAAATCTGTATTTTTTTTCTTCCTAGGTCCCTGGCCTTCTGCCCCAACAATTCTCAATAGTGTGGCCTGGCTTCTTGCAGTTTGCACATATATGCACCTTTTTCTCTGATGTACCCATAAGTCCTTGTTCTTCTTGAGTAATAAATTGTGTTTTTTGTCTATCATATTGAGATTTGAGGATCCTGATGATATCATCCAGGTCCAAAGGTTTTTCAGCCTCCTCAAGGGATGTGACAAGGTCATTCATAACTGCTTCATAAGATGGCAGCAATGAGGTGAGCAGAATATCAAGGAATTCTCCTTCAGAGATTTGTTCTCCCATATCATTGAGTCAAGCATAAATGTCTTGTGCTTTATCTAGGTGCTCCCTGAGATCATCATCCTCCAAGCATTTCATGTTCCAGAGGGGTCTCTGGATAGTAGTGATAACCATCTTGGGTTTCTTTGTCATTTCTGCTACCAATGTATCCCACTTCTTTTCTTCTCTAACATGAGTGCCAGTGATTCTGACACTGAGACCAAATTTGGGTCTTGACAAGTTGTTCTCTGGCCAGATATTTCTCAAGTCTCTCCTCAGCCTTGTTTACCTTGACTTCCTCTTCATCAGTGAGGATGTGTCCTTTAGCAAAGGTGGGAGGATAAGGTGACCTATCAACAGTGCCTTCTATGTGCCTGAGAAGATTCTTTAACTCAAAGTAACTATGGAGAGTGGCTTTCCACAAGGACCAATTAGATCCATCAGTAGCTAGCTTCCCCATAGTTAAGGGCAATTTCTCTGCTTGCTCCATGGGGCCCATAACCTATGATAGGATATAGCAACTTATTCACAGTAGTTAGCAGAGAATTTGTGAGAATTCTATTAATTACACTCCTCAGTGATAGTTCACTAAGGAGGAAGCACATATGTGGGCAGTGTCTCACCTGCATATATGCATGAACCAGCCCTTTAATGCCCATCTAATAAGCAAAGGCACTGAGTGACTGCTTGGGTAGTTTCTGCTGACCTATGGGGGTGCATGCCTAGGCTCAAAGCAGAGTCAAAATTGAGTGCTATGTGCATAGTGTACAGTAAAATAAAGTCAGAACTCATGAACACATGCAAGTAAAAATACAAGAAAATTCTGAAAAATATTAGTGAATATATTGTACAGTTCTTGAGTGTTTTTGAGTAGAAAAATGGTATATATTAAGGTTGATTCTCTCAAAGGTGGTTTAGTGCATATATGCACCCTACAAGTCTGTGATCCAATGTTTGGTACTGACACTCTTGGAACCCTACTGAACATCCTTCCAATATCCAGTGGCAGATACAGGTAGATAGGCACAATGCAAGCACATTGAAGCCAATACCATGTCTGCCTCAGCTCATTGAACTGAGCTGAACACCCAAACCAAGGGCATCTGTGCACACACTTAACAGATTCTATGACCTACACCACCTGGCCACTCCCACATACAAGATCAGTGATAAAGTCTGGCTAAATGCACAAAACATTACAACCACTCACCCAATGAAGAAGTTAGATCATAAATAGTTGGGTCCTTATGTAGTGAACAAGGTGTAGGGTGCATATATGCATTATACCACCTCTGAGAGATTCAAACTTAATATATTCTATTTTTACGGTAAAAAACCACCAGGAACAGTTCAATATATTCATTATTATTTTTCAGAATTTTTCAGTAATTTTACTTGCATTTGTTCACAAGTTCTGATGATATTTTGTTGTATGATACCAGGCACAGCACCCAAATTTGCCTCCACCTTGAGACTATGTGTGTGCACTCAGAGTTCAGTGGGAGCCACCAAGTAATCACTCAGTGCCCTTGCTTATTAGATGGGTGATTTGCTGGTGCTAAAGTGCCAGTTGATGCATATATATGGGTGAGACACTGCCTGCATATTCCCTCCCTCCTCAGTGTTGACAATCACTGAGGAGGTGAGTAAACCATCATAAAATGCCAGTTCCATATTGATTTTCTTCATTACTTTTAATTGTATAGTGAAAAATTAGGTATAATTGTAATAAACATTAGTGTTGACAATCACTGAGGAGTGAAAACATTAGACATCTTCTGAATTTCCTACCATCTACTGTGAACAAGGTTGCTCCATCCCTTCACAAGGTTGTATCACAGAATGCCTATGGCCTGCAACTTCCACCATCCTTTGGTTGTACCCATCCTGTCTTCTCTGTCAATCTCCTACATCCCTACCAAGAGGATCCAATCCAAGAACAACATGCTCAACCCCAACCTCCTCCTGTTATCTGAGATGGAGTCCCTGAGTATGAAGTCAAGAGGGTCCTAGACAGCAGGGTTTACTGAGGGTGACCAGAGTACTAAATCTGCTGGAAGGGTTATGGAGCTACAGATGACCTTTGGTTACCTGTGCAGAATGTCTCTGGAGTGTAGTGACTTATCAAGGAGTTTTATCAGCAAAACCCTGAAGCTCCATAGCATATATCAGCTACCCTATATGCCACCCTTCCCTTTCAAACCTTAGAGAATTTCACAGAAACTCCCAAATTCTTTGATTGGACAGAAGGAAGGAACCAAACACATGACACTTAACCCCAAAAATAAGTGAAGTTCCACATGACACCCTCTTCTTTTCACTCAAACTTATATAAACATTCCCTATTGACCTTCTCTCCACCCACTTCAATAACAGTTATCCTCACCACTACAACATGTCCATCCAATCCAGCCAGCAGAGCCTTATCACTATTGAATCCTAACCCTTATCATTGCACTGGTCCTTTGAACTAAAAGACATTAGGCAAATTGAGAGATTTTTGAAATCCCAGTCCAACCTGAGCCCATTTTATCTTTCCCTGGCAGAAGAAACCTACAACCCATCAGTCCTATGAAGCTAGGGACCCATTATTCCTAGGCACATCCCTTACCCCCTTTATGTTCAAAGGATTCATTGGGAGAAGGGCTCACAACATTGCAGGGGAGTGCATGGAGATGGCACTGTCCCAGAAACACAGCAATATTGGCCCCATTTACTCTTTCACCCTCTCACTGTATTCTGGGGTGATGATTGAGTCAAATCAAATCTCCACACTCTCCTCATTTTGGGAAACCCTGAAGGGGTATCTTGGGGGATGTTTCCATTGAATCTATCCTCCAAGGCCCATTCAATCCAAAACTTCTGGAAGGGGTGGTAGTTCATTCTCAAAGGTAATGCTGAGATGTCATGCATTGAGAGGGGTGTGTGTGAGGGCAATGCTATTGACAAGGTCACAATAACAAGATACTCCAATATTTAATGAGCTAATAAGGGGTTTTTCCACCTGGTATAGCAGTAATCCTCAGTTTATACAAAGGTTACTAGCAATGAATACATAGAAGCCCACCTGGTGTAGCGGTAATCCTCAGAGATCAAGCTGAGGGGTAACTATTACACCAGTCACACTTATATACCTTGGCAGAAAGTCACAGAAGGTGATGGAAGGTAATGGAAGGTTCTAGAAGGAGATAGAAAGTGATAGAAGGTCCTGGAAAGTTATAGAAGGTGATGTAAAATTATGGAAAGTTCTGGAAAGTCATGGAAAGTCATAGAAGGACCTAAATGAGAAACAACAACTGACAGTGATCTCTAACTGAACCCTGACAAGGTGATGTCAGGGTTTAGTTTATCTTTTCCTATTTGCATTCACATATTGATTATGTAATAAATGCTGGAGTAGAGCATAGAGTTGTGACTGGTGTGACTGTGACTTCTCAGCTTGATCTCTGAGGATTACTGCTACACCAGGTAGGCTTCCTGTGTATTTGTTGTTAGTAAACCTTATATAAACTGAGGATTACCACTACACCAGGTGGAATATTCCTTATCAGCTCATAAATTTTGAAGTATCTTGTTGTTGTGACCTTGTCAATAGTGTCACCCTCACACTTACCTGACACTTGACAAAACCTTCCAATTGGATTTGTCATCTAAGGCTTGTTGTTTGAGACCTGAAAATATTCAGAGAAGTCACTGTTATTATTCTGATGTTGCTCACAGATTTCTGAGCACAGAGATGAACCCCTTAATATTCTATCAAATTTACAGGTTGTCAGAATGCCAGCCAATCCTTCAGTACCAGTGCTAAAGGGCTGGTTTGCCCCATCTAGACAGAGAAAAACATATCCACACATTCCCATCATAACTCCAGTAGTACAATTCATTTGAAACACTTCAATAGTTAGATAGACCTACTTAGGAAACCACCCACACTAGCTTTTACAACCAACTCTTATTATAGTCTTAATCTCTTCAGGTATGGGGTAATTCTTGTCTTCCAAAAGATCAAATTGGATCCATTCTCATCTAGATGTTCTGATTGATCATGCCAAAATATTTTAAAACTATTCATCATATTGTGCTATTGGTTCCCAAGTTCTTTGGTATGTCTGGTGTTTCTTTTAGAGTTACCCAGGGCTCATTACCTGAGAAAATTTAGACAATAAACACAGCATTGCAAACCAAATACTAAGGTAATACAAAGCAGAGTTTGGAAAATAAAGTAGACCAAAAAGATAGAGAAGGAAAAGAGAGGCATTCAGACTGAAAGAAAGATTAAAGAATATTCACACTTGATTAACAGGCTCTACTAGCAAGAAGACTCCTAGTATCACCAAGGGTTGTAGTAACTGTTTGATACTGCTACTCTCCCAGATATTTGGTCACATTATATCTTGTTCTATCATGAATTGTATTCTTGTGGTAAAAAAAAAAAGGGAAGAAAGGTGATATATTGGGCTATGAAAAAGGAAATTACAGTAGAAGTAGAAGAAAAGAGAGATGCATGGGAAAGATAAGAATTAGGTAATATGGGCTGGACAAAAATAAAGCCAAGAGAAATAGATAAAAACATGTTATTTCAAATGTGCTATTATATGATGTACTGTAACTAGATTTGTAAGGGCAACCCTTCTTGGTGCTGACAAAGGAGCCTATAGCTCATCAGACAATAGTAAGGGGAGGTCCAGAAATATATATAAGCATAGAAACTCCTAAGTACAGGAGATTGCTCACCTAGTAAGGGGAGGTCCAGAAAAGAAAAGACTGGAGCCCCTTACTAAGTGTGCAACTATATAACTACTGTAACTGTGACATGAGTAAGTCATGTCACAAGGGAAAAGACAGAACAATGTTAAATTGCCAATGAAGGATGGCCAGTGAAGAAGGGGTAAATATAAGGGAATTAAAAGGAGAAAATAAAAGGGTAAAGAAATGAAGGCCATCCCCTGACAATATTGGATTTAGTTAGGGACAAAGCACCTGGACAACTGAGCAGAGAGGTTAGGAGACCAATGGATGGATGGATGGATGGATGTATGGTGATTGGGATGCTATAGCAAAGCTGGAAAATAAGAGAATAAATAGGAAGAGGATTCAATGAGTAGAGACACTCAGCAAAGGTACAGGATTGCATGGAGAATACAAACTGAATGCATATATGTGCCTCCTGGAGCTGTCTTGCCTTATTGGGTCATTACAGGATGGTCTACTCATAAGAAGTGTGATTTCAAGAGAAGAGACCAAGGGAAAATACCAGAAAACATAATATCCTCTTTTTTATCCATTTCTAATTACCTTGTCTCTGTTAATCTACTATGAAATCTGGCCTATCTTGTTTGGAAAGGTAATAAAATAATTACATATATATATTGAAAGAAACTAAAATACTTGTGACTGTTTCACATGAATTAATAAATCTCTGCATAGAAGAGTAAGACTTATGGCTAACTTAGGAGGCTATCAAGTCAAGTAATCCTCAGGCATTTTTGCTGATGTGTTGAGACTTTCACCTTTCTGTTGTTATATTTTCAGAATGAAGATAGGACAATGCAGATTGAGAGAGGAAGGGACATCTGAGAAAAGTTTTTATCCACAACGCCCATTGAGATTCACAATTGCAAGTTAGATCCGTCCGGTGGATTTTCCTGGTCCGCAATCACGCCTTCCTGAAGTCTACGAAGTCACTACTAACCATGATCGTTGGTCTCACATGGTTGAAAGTGATCAGCCAGGCCTAGAACAATCACAATCCTTTCTCTGTTCCTGTACCTAACAATAAATAGCATAGCTATCGTAAAATCGTATCAGACTATAGGGCTGGCCACACTCTTATCCTGCATTCTTTGATGCAGACAATGTGCAGACTTCATGCCGAAAAGATAATTGTACAACGCATTGACACAAAACAATGACCTCATGTCAAGCTTCGATTTAGTATGTCACAGGGAAACGTCGTTACTGACCATATGGTGTATAACAATATCATCCTCCTGCCCTGGGGTACCTCATCTCATTCTATTATGACATGGAACTCATTTTACCGTCAGAGGATTCACCAAATGTCCATTGGCGCCAAGGCCTCTCATTCGAATAGAATTTCCTCAAAGGCATGTACAATACGCTTAACCTCTTCCGCGGTATTATAATGGACAAGGCTTACTCGCACGACCCCGTCATCACACCAACTACCAGTAGAAGTATTTAAGTCTGGTACTGTCGCCATAACGCTGTGCGGGTTGAACTGCATAAACCGAATGTGGATCTGTGTTGCAAATATAATATTAACCAAGTGATATCATCTCCAAAAGAAAAACACCACTCATACCGTGCCGAGGACGTCCACACGTGCCACGATATCCCGGCTGCGTAGCGCACTCTCGCCCTTATCACCATCCAGCACGATAAATGAAACTATCGGAACACGCGTGGGTCCTGCATCTTCAGGACCAACGATACGTACACCCCGAGCACGTGCCCGATCACTTGTAAGAAACGTGAGGAGGATCTCAGCAAGTTTAGTTTCGTATGTTTCCAACAGCTTGCTTGTGCGTTCCAATGCCATGCGTTGTGAATCTCGCGTTGTTGGTGTGTCGGAAGTAGATAAGCTGATGAGGTACGATAGAACGAAGTTAGCAGCAGATATTTGCTCCGCACTCGGTACCTCAAGCCTCAGTCCATTCAGACTGACGTTGAAGGAGAGACTGATGCTCCTTATCGAAGCTCCCGGTGAAGTTTTACGTGCATACAGGGCCGCAGCTTGGGGGCCGTACAGCTAAACTGTATCACATACGGGTACGCATTACGAAGTGAGAGATATACCTTATGAAAGGAAAACACAGCAAAGTCAACATCCCATGCACGTACATCGATGCAGCGGTGAGGGGCAAATGCAGCAAGGTCAACAACGATCAACGCATGCGGACATAGCGCCCGGATGGTGTAGACGGCGTCTTTCAGATTGAGGAGCTCTCCTAGGATGTTGGAGCATCCGGGAATAGCGACCACACGTGTTCGTGAAGAAAGTACTCCAGCCAGCGAGGAAAATGCAGAATTATAGGAAAGCGCGTAGGAATTTGTAGACTCTGCAGCGGTCGGTTTCCATATGTGTATGGGGAGCGGAGGGTTGTAAGTGGAGGCGACATCCCTCCAGGGGCTGACATTTGCTGCATTGTTGTGAGTTAGCATTTAAATTTTATAGGGTAATGTGATGTTCATTATAATCAATTTATTGGAAAGGAAAGAAAAAAAATCGCAACTCGTCCCACCCTGAACTTATATTTTGCGCACTTCCTCACCTTGGTGCTCCCCTGTCACGATAATCTCATCACCTGCGTGTAGAAGAGGCCTTATAGCTCCTGCCAGACTAGCAAGAAGCTGGGTGGAGCTAACGCCGAACGCAACCTCCTCAGTAGACGACGCATTGAAGATTACCGCCGCGGCCTCAGATCCATGGGACACTACTGTTGGAGTTAGACACTTGGATTGGTTAGAGTGGCTGTCTGAGACGAGAGAACTATGCACAATATCGGCGACAGCCGTTAGTACCTATTAAATAGATATTGAGTGCCATGTAAAGCGAATTCATACTTGATAAAATGTGAAACTTGCTTGTGATTCTCGCGCATTATCTGCGAACACATGACATGAATCAAGCCCACGGAAGGCGGCACGAGCGCGTTGGGAGTCCAACTCCAAAGTGGACATGGCTGTGGTGAGCCAGTGAGCTCATTGCACACTTATATCTGTGAAAAAGTTCGTTATGAATAGAGAGAAGCCGCAGCATTGCACTGCGTGGAGCGGAGTGGGAATCACTGTTCATGAATTCGTCATCTAGGGTCCACCCTCCGGTTACTCAGCCCGCCGGCGGCGTTGCTGGTGTCATCAGCTACACTAGCTCATAGTATACTTGGACGGCGTACCATCTGCGTACCTGCGGCAATACAAGACTAGATGATCTACAATTAGACACATTTTGAGTGTAACCGAGAATAGTTATATGAATAACACACACTATCTATGGCGCCTCAGAACCCTGTCTTCTCTTCCTGAGTCGACAGCTCAACTCTCATCGCTTATCACACGAGCCATATTTCCGGAAGGTGTCCTCTCATGAAGCTTGGTCATAAGCTTATAAGCATGGTCAATTCACCATCTGCCTCTCAGACCTCCACGTCTCCGACAGACTCTCGGTAAATCAGGCTTGTGTGCTATACGATCTTCTATACTCCCTTTCGCCATGTTCACTCCCAAAATCCGTTCTATTACTGTTGCGGAAGCCGACTTCACGTGAGTATACTTCCGTTGTCCATTCATTAAAGACTAACATGTCTCCGAGCTCAGTGGTATCTTCGCCTATTCATCCACGATTCCTGGGACAGTCTTATGCTTCTTGGTCTTGGTCGTGTACGCCGTAATGGCATGTTTGCCTGTATCGCGCCCACATTTCGATCGAGTTACATTCCGCCTACTTACGTATGCCATGGTTTTCAAGTAAGTTATTATCACTAGCGGTTGATACTGTACCATCATGTCTTATACTTATGACCCATAGCGTTCTATATGGCATAGCTTTTTCCGTGACTGCCGCTCAGATTGCACCTGGTCCGCTCTGTACCTTCGGTGCTTTCGCTGTCAATGTGTGCATGCCTCTCTATCGGCAGTTTGGCCAAGTCTAACGCACGATCTAGTTCACCCTCTTCTTCTCAACTTTCTTCACAACTTGCATAGCGATAAACTTGTAGTAAGTATTTTCAGAAAAACCATTCTCTGTCACCTACAGTTAATGTGTCATTAAGTCTGGTCTTGGTGCATAACCTGAATGGAAGAACTATGGAAAAGTATTATGTGATTGGTACTACCATCCTCAGCGTCGGCCTGACAGTTCCCGCTTATGCCTTGGGTCAGTTTGGGTACGTGCAATCCGTCGTCATTCATTGCGCTACGTTAATTCAGCCCTTGAACTATCATAGATTCCAACTCGACAACTCGACGTGTTGGTTCCGAAACTCGGATCATCATGTCCGTCTGAGATGGCTGATAGGCAGTCAATCGTTCTGGATTCTGTTTATGGCCACGATAGAAACCATTTGTTCCATGGTCGTCCTGTGGGTCTTAATGGGATACCAGGTAATTGCATCCATCCATTCCGTGCGGTGCTGTAACATTATAGTTAAATATTTAATAACAGGTCCGGTTGAACGCCTTGGGAAAAATATTCCGTACTACAACCACTACGAAGACATCGTCTTCCAATCTTGCGCAGGTGGGAAAATACCGTAACATCATTATCCGGATTGGTACGATATACACTCTCCACTTGCTGTTATTTTCTCACCCCATCCACCCAGCTTTGTATCCAATTGTATCCTTGATTATCAACTATTCAACTTCAATCTTGGACATTTATACAACTCTACACGGACTGCATACCCAACTGGTTCGTCTGTCACATGCTGATGTTTGCTATCTCATCCTTCTCACGCCTTGTTTTCTTCACATAGGATTTCAGACTCTTGGTACTTGGTACGCATGATATTTCACACTCTATAGCCCAATTTAACACCCCAACTAGACTTAGCCCTATATGGCATCCGTACTTTGGCATATGGGCTGCTAGCCCTTGGTGATCCAGTAGGCCCACCTAACTCAATTCCAGGGAGTGCAACCCCATTAACGAATGTACCATAGTCATTCCTCCGCGCTCTTCGCGCTCTTCGCGACTCAAGGCGCAGAAGTCAGCCTTCATCCACCTTAAGCACGAGTGTCACAGACCAAGGCACGGTAGTCACCAGCAAGAAAACCGTTACCGGGAACCTGGCTGTTAACGTAGAGCTCACACGACTGACTCATACACAGGGTACTTCGGTTGACGGGTCTGGCTACGAGTTCTCTGCTCACGAGGAAGGAACTCAGAGTATCCCCCTGGAGTTGAAAGACTCGGAGGACAAGCTTTCCAGAGATTTCCACCGTCAACTCTAGCCATTCTCAGATCCATATTGACAGCAAGAAATGCCAAGTGTTATGTCATGCATATTTCTTGTTATTTATGGCTTGTATATACCCGTATCAATTTGAACGTTCGTATTGAACAATTGAATCGAGAGCGATTCTCGGTATATCTCATTATTCCTTCTCGGATATACCATTTTGATCCTATTCATTATCTTCCTACCAAACCCTGAAAAATGCCTTCTACCCAATGCTCTCGTTCAACTAGTGCAATTTGGTCGTTAAGCCATTGAAAGGATGCAGAGGGTAGTACCAAACAGGAAACTTTCTCCCAAGCAAATTGTTAGCATCATTCTAGTTTATTCTCGCTCACCGAATGATTCTTGTATCCCTATATCTCCGTTTGAACTACAGAATGCACATTTCAAAATATGGAGCATCGCTGTGGATTGACCAACTAACTAGACGTGTGGCACCAGCCTTATCAGTGGATCAGTGATGATGCATATCTAAAGTTTGTGTGACAGATCCTTAGGATTTGGGGTACCATCTCTTGAGACGTGATAGAAACTGATTGAAATGTCCAAATCGGACAAGGCGGAAACCGGAGTCTGTCAAGATGTATCACTCCCACCAATATGCAACGTGTATACCTGTGTCGAAGTCTAATATATTTTGTTGTGAATGTTGCTATACCACATTTCCCCATATCCACAACTGCCCGCACTCACGATCTGCTACCAACACGCACTTTCCCGCGCTCACGCACACTCCCACAATCTCACGCACACCCCACACTCTCGCGCGCACTTCCACACTGTCACAAGCAGTTCCACACTCACTTCCCCCTCGCGTACACTCACCATACCCCGCGCACTCGTAGACCCGCATCTTTCCATGTCTTTCCACGCGTCACCGCTCGTCACACCACTCATCATGTGACCACTCATCACCGACACGTCGCTTTTAATACATCACGTGTTCTGAAGGGGTAATAGAACAACCCTATTGCTCAGTAGGTTCAGGAAAGAAGGAAGTCTGAAATAATAAACTCCTTAGTGGCTGTCAAGCACTAATTTTATTTGATAATACCTAAAATAATAAAATACAAAGAAAATAAAAGAAATTAGATCAAATGATACACTAATACTACAGTTGGCTCACCTCCTCAGTTGCTGTCAAGCACTGAGGAGTAGAGGCCTGTGTGAGTGAGTGTTTCACTCCTGAGCCGGCACTTTGGCGCCGGTCAGTACCAAGACCGAGTTATCGGTCCTCGCCGAATTATAGGTACACGCGCATTACCTCAAGACGGAGGCAAATGTACGAGTCGCGCGAGTAGAAAAATACAAGAAAAATGATGAAAAATTCCGACTGATTCAGATAAAAATACAGAATTTTTTTGAAATAATACTTTATTATATTTAGCATTGTTCTGTCAAATTTTTTCCAGAACATCAGCAATATATTATGCTTGGAGCTCTGATATGGTGTATTATGCAAACATGCACCCAACAGTGTCATCAGTCACTTTACTATCATCATTCTCCCTTATGTAGTACAGTTACAAAAAATGTTCATTTCTCAATCTTGTATATATACAATAACATTCCATATGAAATACCATCTTTTCTTGTTGTCAATTATCCTTCACTACTACTTAAGAAACTGTATACTTGTTATCCTGATTTGGAAACAAGTATAATAATCTGGAGTAAAATCATCACATTTTGTGTAGATATGTACATTGATACTACCCTTTTAAAACATACAGTATTACAGTTGAAAAATAGTCCTTACGGATCCAGGCCAAGTTGCTTGTATGAGCATTAGGTTATAAAAAATATGACTACCATAACACAACAATATTAGCATAGTTATATATATCCCAAAACATATAGTATATCAAGAAGATGTTAGTGTCAGGGGACCACCCATTTCAAATCCCAAACTGATACTGAGCTGATCTATCCACACTGAGGGTTACCAACCACATGTTCAGATGATAAGTACTACAACAGCCTCTTGGTCCAGATATGAGACATCCCAAACCAAGAGGCCAAAGCATTGGCCCAGGCACCATAACACTGGACATGGATTGTGGGGTCATCATACCTTTGGGCCCAATCAAGGGATCCTAAGTTTTCCTCTTAAGATTTCCCCCTTGCTAGGTGAGGTTCTACTTCTATGTACATAGTCTAATTTACTTAGGATTTCCCCCTTGCTAATCTCAGCCATGTGACCTTGGTAACCTTGGTGAGCGCTACAGGGGTTGTGTGAGGGTGACGCTATTGACAAGGTCACAACAACAAGATACTCTGATATTTAGTGAGCTGATAAGGGTAATTTCCACCTGGTG
>QFEC01000336.1:16230-42147 GCA_003316585.1 Gomphus bonarii | reverse complement strand
GCCAGTTCAGAGACCAAAGGGGGCATATGTATATGCCATAGTGTGGGCACTCACTCATTTCGTTTACTCCAGGAGTGCTAGCGGGAGGAAACACAAGCAGCGTCGTGGTAAACGCCACCCACACGCACGCGACAATGCCTAGGGGGGCTGCCCAGGGGCCGAGATAAAAAGGACCCAGACAAACTTATCATGACCAGATGTGATGTGCAGGAAGATCAGGGCTGCATACACTTTGCTAGATAGTAATTTATCACACTCCAGGTCTCTCTTGATGCCATAGATAGTGTATTCATCTATTGCTGTGATTGTGAGATCATCCACAGGTGCTACAATGATCCATAGCCCTTTGGCCCTAACATTTAATCACAGACTGCTGATAATTGGGGAGCTTGGTGCATTGCAGGTGGAAGACTACCCTATCACCTATAATATAAATATGCACTTGAATTTTGTGAATACATATTAGATGGTGCTTTGGGTCATATGGCAGGAAATGGGCTTGAAAAAGGGTAGGGGGGTATGGGGACCACTACACACCCGACAAGAGTGGTCAAAGCGGCATGCAACAACCCTAGAACACCACATAATCCCATCGCAGACCTAGGAAGAAAATTCTTCCTAGGTCTGCATTGGGACCATCACAAGCCAAACTGCATTGACGGGTGTCTGAGTGTGCACGTTCATCTGGCACCAGAACCTTTAAACCAGGGAGTGCATGGTCCCACGCAAAAGCGTAGATGACTCGAGACGCATCTACACCTTGCGCATACCAGCCAGCCTGTTCCGATGGTATTTATTTACGTTGACAGTCATTCCCGTTGATAGTCAAAATAGGACGACATCACGCGCAGCGAATTTTAGCAAGGAACCAGGAAAAACTAAATAAAAGTCAACTATATGAGCCCCCAGAAGATCCAATGTGAAGATGAACCCTCGTACCTGCTGCC
The DNA here is from genome assembly GCA_003316585.1 of Gomphus bonarii. Taxonomy (NCBI): domain Eukaryota; kingdom Fungi; phylum Basidiomycota; class Agaricomycetes; order Gomphales; family Gomphaceae; genus Gomphus; species Gomphus bonarii. The sequence continues at coordinate 41,200 of QFEC01000336.1, read as the reverse complement.
GAGATGCCTGCGACTGCGACAAGAATGGCGATGGGGGCCACGCGCGCTGCACCAGCCGCTCCTCTGAAATATGAGCGGCCGAGTCATCTGCGAATAATCATAACATATGTTTATGTTTATGATTGAAAGAGTGTAAACAAAAGGCAGCCGCACATCCCGTAAGCGTCCACATGGGAGCAGTGAACGCAAGGAGGAACGCCCAGCCGTCTAACTGTGGGGAGAAGGGAAGGCTGAGAAAACAAGAGTCAGAGAAAAAGAAACAATGCAACTTTTATCAGGCGGAGCTCATACACGAAAAACGTGCAAACAAACCAAAAAAAAAAAAGCAGAAACTACCCTTACCATTCGCAACAACGGAAAACAGATTCAGCCGCGCCAGAATTTTCGTCGCAGCGCTACACACAATACCATGCAAATGATATCACGAGCAGGATTCCATACGTCGGTCCCGAGCCTAGGGACACCACCCCACTGCGATCGTGGTCGTTATCGTCTGGGCGTTGATACATTGATACATCAATACACCAATGTATAAAAAAAATGAAAAGAAAAAGATAAGTAGCGTTAAAGTAAAAAAAAAACTGTATAAAAAACGTAGAAATCACAGGGAAGTTTTTGATTTCAAGGACCCACCACGTGAAATCGATAGAACAGACGAGGGTCACTCGGCCCGTGATGTTTGTGAACCAGCTTGCGAGCGGCGCATAGCGTTCCGGGACCATCTTGGCTGCGAAATAGTACTCGTGCTACCCAAAGAAAATTCTATAAGCAATTAACAGAGACATATATAACTACGAGAGACACACGGCATAGAAGACGTGAGTTCGGCAATAGCAGCAGCGACCGTCATGACAAACAAACAAGGAATAAACCACCCTCACACCATCCCTACGTGTCCACCTATATACTTCCGCGTCAGCAACAGAAACATACGGCCACTTGTCCAAACGTAAATAAAAAAACATGGAGGTGGAGAAGGAAGGGAAGGAAGAGAGGAGAGGAAGAGGAAGAGGAAAAGGAGGAGGCACAAACCCACCAGAAACCAGTCCAAACGACAACGTCGACGAGACGGATGCGATAACACCCATAATGCAAATGCTAAACGCAAACGACACGGTTTCTACAAGCTATTAATTACTTGCGTTTGCTTCATAGTTCTCTTTTGACGGCGGGATTACGCGCGCGGCGGGCGCTCACCGAGTACTCGGGTTTGAATTCACTCTTGCAGCCTAGCTTGGCTAGGGCGTCGTCACTGAGGCTGAGAGTGTTCTGGGCTCGGTCTTGGGCTCGGTCTACAGACACAACTTGGTCGGCAGACTTGAATTTTTCAAAAGTTGCCATTATCTCAGTGGTGGACGACAAGGATAACAAAAAAAACAAGAAGAGGGTACGACGAGATAGACGACAGACGTGAAGCTAGCTGATTTTATTAAATAAATAATAATTCCTATATAGATAGACACAGTACTTGATTATGATACTCTTGTACCGGGAATCTATCTGAACAAACAGATTTATGGACCATTCGACGGGTACCAAGGAGTGAAGATCACTCACAAATATGGGACTAACCTCCCAAAACACTTTAGAAAAGGAAAAAGAAATAATGACAAGTAAACATTCCGCAAGTGTATTGAGAGTCGGAGACTGTTTTGAAAGCCATTTTAAGACAAGCTTGGGTGCAAAATCTGGGCGTTGGGAATTGTGTCGCCGTCGGATGATGAAAAATAATAAAATGATGAGTTATGAATGATACTATGAGGACATTGCGCTTGGGTCCGAAGTAGATTCCTGAGTAAAGCCTTCAGTCTCGAAGGCAAATCATAAAAACAATAACATGTGCACAAATTCACCTCATTTTTGACCCAACTTGGTTGTTGGTTTTTATCTAGGTCCTCTAAGGAGGCACGCGACCTCCGCTTTCTCAGTCCCGAGAGTCGTACACTGCCTCCCAACTCGGGATTGTGCTGCTTGTCATCATCTTGTGCACTGGAACTGGACTCGCTATCTCTTATACGAGACTCCTGTTTGAAAACGCGTTTCACAATGGGATGAGCTCCAGAAGAATCATTTCCGTCTTCGAATTCCGACTCGCCACTATCATCTGAAGGTGGCCGGTGTGTGGATGAGTTAGGCCGAAGGGACGTAAGTAGGATGCAGGAAACAATGATGAGGGATATGAAGAAAAACGAGAAGGTCGAGATGAAGGTTGTCAGTCGAGGGTAACGTGCCAAGAACGCACTGAAATTCCCATGATGGGTTAGTGGAAGGGATTGAGAAAAATAAAGTCATACCGGATTCCTTGAGGACGTACGGTCCCCTTCAACGTTGCTTCAAGGACGCTCAATTCACGACCTTGACCATTTCCGATGGTTTTCCATCCGTCTGAACGACCTAGTTCAAGTCGTGCATTCACAATTGTCGTCCCGAAGATAAACTGGGAGAGGAGGTGAATGTCTACTTTGGTAGTCGACGGAGAACCTAGGAGTGATTGTTTCAAAAGGGAGTTGTGAAGTGGCACAAGAGCAGCCTAGATCCATTCCAAATAAATGAGTTCCCTAGGATAGAATGTTACGTCTGGGAACTGACAGAACGGCGTATGGTAGTTATGGATTCATTATAAGCAGTAGTGAGTTTCAGTGTAACCATGAAGTTGCCAAGAGCAAAGTTAGACTCTGTGGCAGGGAGGACAAGATGAAGTGAAATATCGTAGGCCTGATCCGCAACTACGGGTGGTAGCTGTTCATTCGCAAAGGGATTTATGGCGTCTCTTAAGCTGGTTATTAGGGATGCTTTAACTGTAAGGCCGTTGATCTTTACCCGTATTGTAAATACACGTCCATCCTCCACCCAACGGGCACGTTTTTCCATATGACCCAGCCTGCAGCACCAGAGAAGAACATCAAAAGCGGTATGCAAAGTAGACAGACTATTATTGGAAACACGTGGGGAAGAAGGGGACGTAGGGTAAGAAGTGGTGCAGCTAAGATTGAAAATATTCCTGCAGATGCGGGCTGATCATTGCTGCCACGCGCAGGTTTCTTACGAGTCTGTGGTTCTGGGGACATGTATAAATGAGCGCTTGTACTCACCGTCACGTGGCTTAACTACTTCAACACCAAAATCGAACATACTGTATGTTTTATCCTACCATCTGGGCAACAGGCCATCTGGGAAATTAAAATTCTGGTAATTCATTGTCACATTCATTAGTGGAGATGTGCTAAACACTGAGGAATGTAGATGTATTGAACTTTTCTACATTGAAGTCCGTTAGCAAACTGCACTGGGATCACCATCATATAAACCTCTGGTTATTTTCAATGTTTTTACTCAATTTTCTTGAGGCTACAAGTTGTCCTGCTCATGTGAAGTTGCGCCATTCCATGGATTCTTAGAAATTCTCGAATATATTGCTGTGGTGACGAACCGAGCAACTGTTCCTTTCGCTACGAATGTTGCACAGTACATGTTGTCTGTGAGATCTGACTGTGGACACAGCGGTCAAGATTATTCTGAAGATCGTGTCCCAGTTCTCGCCATTCTAATGACGACCCCACACTGTCCCTATGTTTTTGGTTTTGTTCGATCTTGGACGGGAGAGGCTTGTATGTTAACAATCTGAGTAGTAGGTGTAGAGCCTCCTAAATATGAGACACGCCGGCTGTGCGCTACAAGAAAGAAGCACTATCGTCCAGGAGGTGCGACATCAGTTTGGTTGAATGGTGGTGATTCTAACGTCTGAGTCCTGTATCGGGAAACATTTTACTTGGTCAGATTGGGTTAGCAGGATGCGTCTACTGATCATTATATAACATATCGATATTGGAATAGATTATTGGGTCAAGAAGTGGCTGGAATTATACAAACTATGTACTCAAAAGCTATCTTTCACAAAGGACTAGTGGGAGTAGGGGTGGGAGTTAGAAGACTCAACCAGTAACATTCATCAGAGCGGACTAGTACCCCTTTTGCAGTCCCAGCTGCGGATGCTATATAAACCTGAACGCCCGTCGGAGTGGTAATCCAGCCATTGTTGGCAATTGAATTGCATGGACAGAATGGCAGCTCTAATCGTCTTTTTGAACACTACTGTCCAACGTATTCTAGCATGGACAGACTTGCACCCATGAGGGCTTCTTTCTCTCAGACCATTTTCGATGCTGCACGAATATCATCTCCCGTCTTGGCAATAGATACTACAAATCAAGATAGAAACAACGTTCATTATATCCACTCGGTTACTAGGAATCCGCTGCAGATATGGATTGTTCAAGTTGGTTAGTGATATGGAAAAATGGACCTCACTATAATGTTGTAGTGATTATTCCTTGCATAGGTGTTATCATGATTACTACTCAAATGCTTTCTCTGCTTCTTAAGAAAATACGTCAGCCTAGAGTCATCGCCGAAATCCTAGGAGGCATCCTGCTAAGCCCTCCCGTACTTGGGAGAATACCAGGTTTCACAGAAGCCATATTTCCGTCCACGTCCATGCCGTTCCTCTCACTTGTGGCCAATATTGGAATTCTGTTGTTCATGTTTCTCATCGGATTAGATATTGACGGTAGTGTAGTAAGACGCAATGCCCGACTGTCAGCTTCAATTGCGTTCAGTGGCATGATCATTCCCTTTGCTTTGGGTACGGCTTTCTCTGTCCCATTACACAAGGAATTTATCGACTCCGACACCAAGTCTACACACTTTTTGCTTTTTGTTGGCGTGGCTTTCTCCATCACAGCATTACCTGTTCTGTGTCGCATTTTAACTGGTGCGTGAGCGTGAGCGATCTCGTCTAACTGGACTGACATACCATAGAACTCCAACTTCTTAATACCACCGTTGGTGTAGTGGCGCTCAGCGCTGGTGTAGCTAATGATGTCGTTGGTTGGACTTTACTAGCATTCAGTATAGCCCTTACTAGTGCAATATCCGGACTGACTGCCTTGTGGGTTCTTCTGGGAGGCTTAGGGTGGACTGTGCTCCTTTTATTTCCCGGGCGAAATATGTTATCCTGGCTCGCACGTCGAACGGGCTCGATAGAGACCGGTCCAACCATGGTCTTTATGATGGTATTTATATCATCTTGTTCTTAACCCTGCATTGACACTCTGAACCTAGACTTCTATGTTCATGGTATTCTGCTCAGCATTTATGACTGACATGATTGGTATGTCTATAGTGCAGCTAGCGATGATATGATGCTAGAGTAAATTTCCATAGGTATCCACGCGATCTTTGGTATGCACTTTTCTGCGTCGACAGCTTGGCAGCTCAATTACAATTATCACATGAAGGTAGTTTCCTCGTTGGGCTCATTATCCCACGCGAGGGTGGATTAGCCATCGCTTTGACAGAAAAACTTCATGACATGGTCTCCATCATCTTCCTTCCTTTAGTAAGCTGACACAGTGATCTATGCAATATTGGAACTTACACGTGGCATAAACCCAGTACTTCACCATGTCAGGCTTGTCCACTGATCTCAGCCTGCTCAACAACGGCATTACGTGGGCGTACACAATCGGGCTTATATCTGTATCTTGGGCTGGAAAGTTTGGTAGTTGCACGGTCGCGGCCAGAATATCCGGGTTCCGATGGCGCGAGGCTATGTCAATTGGCACATTGATGAGTTGCAAAGGGTGGGTCGTTAACATGGCATAGACGAGCGTCATTGATGCCGTGGACCTAGTCTTGTTGAGCTCATTATCCTGAATGTGGGACTAGAGGCGGGAATTCTGAACACTGTAAGCCATGCGTTGTTCACTAGCAGTTGACTGCCCTGGCTCATGTATAGACTTACAGCGCATATACTCTATGTTCATTCTTGAAGCACTTTTTCTCACGTTCTTAACGACACCTGTCGTGGTTGCACTCTACCCACCAAAATACCACAAGCGAACAGCCATAGCTGGTACAGAAACCAATGGCGTTATCGATGGTGAGGACACTCCAAAGGACGCCATTGGACAATATAGGTCGATATCACGTCTCACCATCATCCTTGATAAGTTGGAGCATTTGCCGGTGATCATAACCATGACACAGCTCTTCCGACCATTTGTGCTTGAATTATCGCAGCATGATCCGACTCTGTCTGACCACTCAGACTCGGGTTTAGAACAAGGTAGGACTATTCCACCGACTCTCACCACACCTTCGGCCACCATCCAAGCGTTAAGAGTTATCGAACTCTCCGAACCAATCAATGCTATCACGAAATCCTCAATAGCAGACTCGTTGATCCATACGGACCCATTGTCGAACTTATTCAAGACGTTCTGCAACATGAGCAAGATTCCAGTGTCCCCTTCGTTGTTGGTAGCCTCTTTCCACAAACTCTCGACGACAGTAATAGAACACGCAAGGGAAAACCTTTCAGATATTGTATTAATTCCCTGGTTACCTTTCCAAGTTCCCACAACCTACAGTCCGAACCCTCACACACCTGAAGACCATCTATCATCAAATGCACAGATTGGTGGTACGAGGTCTACAATACCAATTGAGGCGCTGCTCAATTCCGGGATTGTAACAGAATCCTCTCCCGACTTACATTCACAGTTTGTACGTGAAATCTTTACCCAATCAAGAGTGAACGTTGCATTGTTCATGGCTCTCGATCGAGGACAAACCGCGGCTGGGCATCACATTCATCAACGCGTCATCCTTCCCTTCTTTGGTGGCCCTGATGACCGCCTGGCACTTTCGATGGTAGTACAGATGTGTGGACACCCAGAGACAACGGCGAAAGTCATTCGTGTCCCAAGGAATAACTCTGCAGCTGAGGAACGTGACGTTCTCCAGCTTGGTCTCTCGCCAGCAAATGATGCACAAGGAAAACCTATGGTTGGAGATGTACAGTACAGCGGTCACACTACGAACCCAGTGGGTTATGGAAGACAAAATGCTCACGACATGTAACTAACCCTCTACTTGTTGTACAGATAGACTCTGGATGCAACTTGCAGTCTAATGCAGCCGACAATATCCTCTGGCAAAGTTTTACAACGTTCTCATCACAGCAACCCTCCGCAACACTCAAGGCAATCCAACGAGTCGAGTTTATTGAGCTCGAGCCCTCCACGCCGCTGTGCGAGGTTCTTACCAGAGTGCAGAAAGAGAGGGAGATAGCTTTGCAAGAGAAATTGCCACCGTTCATTGTTACAGGTCGAGCTCGAAGTCCGGGCGAGGAAATTCCATGCGCAGAGCTCGAGACGTTATTAGACTCGGAGGAGTGTCGGGCTATTACTCCGGAGTTACGGGAAATGATAGGAGATGTTGCAGCCGCATTAGCTGTGGGAGGTACCTCTGCGGGGGTAGTTGTGGTGCACGCTGTGGGAACATGATAACAACCACAGAGAACAGCCCGGTGTTCGGAATCCGAGTACGACTAGCAGCAATGCATTCTTAATTCAGAGAGTACCGTAATCAAGTAAGTAGTACTTTTTTATGTATCTGTGATCTTGCATATCCGCATTGTAAACTTTTGACATAGTTTTGCATTTACTTATGAAGTGCTTTGGCTTTGCGAATTATATTCATGGCTCGCTTATGCAATATGAGATATTAATGCTTAACCCGTCGAATTAATTAATCGTGTAGATCCTTGAGGGAAAAGAAGAGAAATTTGACTGAGAAGGGAACTCGAGGCGATGTTCCCATTACTTTCAATACAATGAGTAAATAAGTTATTGACTATTCTGACACTTATAAGTGGTCTGGAGCAAGTCGGAGTGTGGTGGCCGGAGCCTAATTAGCTGCCCAGTGGTGGTTCAGGAACTACTGCGGTTTATCCGGTTCATAACCACCATGGCAGCACCTTCAGAAATGACTACGAGAGATATCACTGGGACGTTCACCATGGTAAGTCATGCACATCAATGTACTGGGCATCTTCGTGAATTCCCCGCGGCAGAACAAGACCCTCAGCGATCCAACGGACAGAATTCTCGAGCTGCAAGGTGTTGGCTGGTGGACACGTCGGATGATTGGGCTTGCGACCGTCACACTTCACGTCAAGCATTCCAAGAACGAGGATGGCGTCGAAACCATTGTTATAAGGCAGACCCTCACGGGCGGCTTGGAGGGCACGCAGGAAGACCGAACTCTAGATTGGGTAGAACGTGCTCATCAAGATAGATTGTTTGGTCACTGCCGTACGTGCTGTTGTGACACTGTGTTCAGGCAGTAGTTCATGGCGTCTCAAACGACAGTTGGCAAGTCCCGAAGACTCAATGTTGACGAGATCGAGAATGAGTTTCTGAAGGAGGGCTGGCTCCCAGACACCATTGAACATGGTACAATTCATTCGTATGTCATTAGTGACACAGCGAAGTCTGGCCGTGAATGGAGCGCGGAACAGGTGGGGCATTGCGCACCTGATTTCGATGCAGGACTGACGTCCTTGCGGATAGATTTGGGGATTCAAAGAAATAAACGGGGAGAGGCGATATGCCAGAAATGTCAACTTCATAGCGGGAGAAGAGAATATCCAGGCCAGACTCTACTATGATTACGGTGAGTCTTCAGGAGTCTATTAGCGGTATCCTTCTTTAAATACGTCCGTCTACCCCACAGTGGGAAAGCTCTCCGAGTGAGCTAGGACATGGAATTCTAGTCACACAACACAATAATCTGAGAGGCACGGGTATGATACCAGAATGGTTGTTACAAGGAACGAAAATGTGCTATTGAAGGTACCAGGGACAGTAAGACTCGTAACAGCGATTAGAATGTAAGTAGATAATATAATTCTGACGTCACTGCAGATCATGTGTGTCCCAAGTCTTTGGCGCCATCAGCTGCATATCGCTATCATTACCATAAACGCAATGGCAGTTTGTTCTCAGGCGTCGACTTGAACATCATGACATCCAAGTCCAAAGTCTCTCCACACCCCAAGTTCTCAAGCACAGAATTTCTGCTCAAACGTCTCCCATCATGGGTTCCTGCTAATCTTAACAGGGCATCCTTTAAGCTTCTCGCTCGCTCCTGGATAGCCGCGTGGGTGACATTTATACTCATTATCCCAACTCGCTCCCTCAATACACTCGGTAACGCGTGAGTTATATTTCTAGACCATTCCTCCAACTTGGTGTGTGCGTGTGCCAATGGTTATCCTCTGGGTAGTGCCTTCTTTGCGTGCATGTCAACCATAATGGTCCCCCCTACTTTTCCTGTACAAGTGTATTTTTTTGCGATGCTCCTCATGATTCTGGGTTCCCTTCTTGGTTGGGCATGGGGAAGTGCCGCGATGAAAGCTGCTCTTACCGCGAGAAATCAGGTTCTTCTCCTGTCTGAGATCCAGAAGGCAGAGCAGACGTGCGTTGAGATGACCGTTCTGAAGAACGAATATTAATCAGATGCCCAAGGCAGCGCCGCCGCCGCCGCCAACCCTGATGCGATGTTCGTCGTCGAGGTTTTTCAAGGGAGATTCTTGGACACAGGGTACTAGTCTCGATATGCTCACTCAAGTTCATCATTAATCCACATTTCAGTTCCAGCATTGTCTACGGTGTTTTTCTTGCCATTGGATGCTTCTTCTTCGCAACAACGCGAGCTTACTTCCCTAAGCTTGCGTTATTCAGTGTCTTTGGGTTGATATATTTTTTCCCCTCTATAAAATCATCAAACTAATTACTTCCAAGAACCATTTTCATAGACATCATCTGCGTAAGCCTGTGGTTGGGCGTATCATCAGGTGATCAGTCTCATTCATTGACTTTAGAGCTATGGTCCTTTGTTCCCTGCCCCAAATTACATGATTCTAAGGTCATTCCTCATTTCCACATTGTCATCTGCGGCGATTGGCTGCGTCGTTATTGTACTGGTTTTTCCGGAGTCGCTAAACCACCAAATGCTCGCTGGAGTCTCCAAACTTCTCGTTGTTCTCCGTCAGCTCGTTGAGGTGCAAGAGAACATTTTGAGCACTCTGGATCCCAAGGAGCTTGTGTCAAATTCAGAAATATACTCACAAATACAAACATTGACGCCAGGTACATTTGGTGGCATAGAGAAGTGTGCGTATATTCTGCGGAGAAACCTTTTAATGACCATAACTACAGTGAATGCTGGAGCACCGATGCTTTCTTTAGAATTCAGTTTCGGAAGATTCAACGGGGAAGATATACGAGGATTGATAGAGCCCCTCACTGTTCTCGTCAGCAGAATAGGTAATAGTGACGCATATAATTCCTTCCAACACTTATGCTCTACCCGAGCTGGCCTCCAGAATTTCTCAAAGCTGATTAAGAAAGAAATTCTCGACGAAAATACCAAGGACTCGTCTTATCCCGCGCCCTCCTTCAAATATCCACCCTCAGGTCGCCCTTCGAAGGCTGGTGACCTCGTTCGTGATGTTGAAAGCCATCTCTTGCGTGAACTGCAGAGTGGCTCTCATCTGAATTCCTCAGTGCCCGGAGGGGATGTTCGTCTCGAAGACGTGCTCCTCCTCCTGCATACGGCAACCGCTGATTTACGGTCAGCGTGTGTCGATGGACTTCAAGTCGCAGAAGCACTGCTCACGCATGTAAACACCACTCGTTGGCACAAACCCATCGACCCAGAGCCAGATGTGGACCAACAACTCGGGAAGCTCCGTCATGCCGTGGAAGTCTTCAAGCAGACCCGACGCCACGAAGTTTCGCAACATTTCAAAAATTCAGCAATTTCGGCTAAGGATGAGAGATCTCTCCCTTTGAGACTGCCTTTCTATGCATTTGTGTTCCAGGCGAATTTGCTGTGGGTTTCAGATGCGATTATTGCACTTTTGGAGAGTCTTGCAAATATAAAATCCAAACGTCCCAAGGCGAGGTTATGGGCTCCGAAAAGCTTAAGGTCGCTCTGGAAGGTTGTTACGACTAATGAAGATAGTAGTACCACTACATATGGCGACGATGACTTTTCTGTCGATCCTATTGCATTTGAAGAAGCACCGCCGGTGGATAGTGAGTGTGGAATCTCTATTCCAGGGTCGTACACTGACAGAATACAGAGCGTGATCCGGATAGCAGGCCTCCCACAAATGTATTTCAGCATGTTGGGTTTTTTATTCACAAATATTATAAATGGTCTTCGACACCACAAGCTATTGTACGCTTCATTCATCTCATTACAGATTCATTCTGACCGAAGTATTAAGTATGCATTCAAATATACATTCATCAGCGTAGCTCTGTGGTTACCTGGCATATTCAGAACTAGCGCATGTACTGCATTAGAATCCATTCCCTCCGACTGTTGTTGCTAATTCAATGGCTCCCGCAGTTTTTAACTATACGAACAAGGGCATTTGGGCTCTTATCATGTAAGATTTTTATAATGAATCTATACTCAAGCTGACTCCTTGCCAGGGCCCAGACAACACTTGAACCTTTCATGGCGGATCAAATCTATTCGTACGTATGGTGATGATCTACCATTTTGGAAGTCATTTAATGGCAAAATCACAAAAATTTGATAAACATAGATATTTTGCGCGACTCACAGCTACTACAGCCGGAATTGCTATGGGTCTGACGGGTTGGTACATCGGTAAGTCGAAATGATTTTGATGAGCAACATATATGCTAGACCCTGCCGACCCTAAACAGGTGCTGGGAATGGTGGTGGAAGTCCCTTTGGAATTGCGGCCGTCATGGGGGTACTTCTAGTACCCCTCTTGTTCTGGCGTATCTTCACTCCTTCGGTAATTCCGCCTATAATGAGTGGGGTAAGACCTATACCATCTAAAAACCCCATATATATGGATGGAGTTTTGGTAACTTTGTTGTGACTGAAGACACGCCCATAGGTCACTATCATTCTAGTGATCGGGTATTCATGGATCGATTCGTGAGCCATCCCTTCTTTGGGCCATGACATGTTCGCATACTAGTGCTTGTAGGCACCTCCAGCTTTTGGGAAACCCGGGCGTGGGTTGGTCTGTGGCATGGAAAAGGTGGCTTTTAGTTCTCATAGGGAAGCTCCCGCCATGCTTCGACCTGTGTGCGTCACTGCTCATACCCTTGTGACCTCTAGGTTCTGGGGCCTCGGCGATCATGATGATAGTTCCTCCTAAATCTGCCAAGACGGCGGTTCGGCTGGCGAATGCCTCTATGATCTTTGATCTATCACAGCTATACAGTTTGTTGATATCAAAATGGATTATCACCGAGGAGAGAGATGTCGGCGCTGAAAAGCCTTCGAAAGATAGTCAAGAATTGAGTCGATGGTCGAGACAATTCAGGGCGGATTTCACCATGGCGGGTGCAGCGCTACAGACACTGAAGACAAGGACCAGATTGGCGCAGTGGGAAGGCTCCATCCGAGGCGCATGGCCGGTGGAGCAATATAATGAGTTGAATGATGTTGAGACCGAAATGCTGTCGTACTTGGCTCAGGTATGTCTGTAGACATCTGTGGTTCTCCTGTTCAATCTGTTCGACACAGCTCGCTGGCGCGGTTTTTCACCTGGATCCTGTATGGAGGATGCGCCTTGTGCACCGGACGAAGTTTCTTAACCCTAATTATGTGAGTTTCAGAGATGACGATTGCGGCATATACTCACACAGAATAGATCGCTGAAGTCATGTCCGTGTTCTTGCTTGTGTCTCGGTCTTTGAGAACCGGGGAACCACTGCAGGAGACTTTGCCCAAAGATCTTGTTGAACGAGTGTTTTATCATCATCAACTGAGGACTGCTCACTCTCATGAGGCTGCCAGAGAGCCGGACCTTAGCACGGAAGAATATTGGGACCAGTTGCAATCTCTCGAATATCTGGCCTTCGCTGCAGGAGTAACTGCAGTTTACAAGATCCTTTCGGTGAGGAATCTGTTACCAGATTTAATGAATTCTGATCATGAGGGTAGCTGCTGGACCGCCTGCACGCTATAACCGTGGACCTTTGTGGAGAGACACCACTTCGAGGTTTTTCAGAATGGAAAAATGTTTACGAGAGAAACGCTCGTGGATATATCTAACCGTGGGTCTTCAGAAGCCAAAAAATATTTACGAGAACAATTCCCGTGGATATACCTAGCGAGTTCAATGATGACGGATTGTATTACATAAGGAACTCGTCGGCATGCAACTCAGTTGACTGGGAGTCTAAAGATAAAGCTCTTATTCTTAAACATAGGCGTGTTCTCGCCAGCAGATAACCATCTCTCACAGCCATGGAGCCCGCTGTCGATGACGACCATCGTGCCTCTACTTCCATGCCTAGCTCAGGGTCTTCGCAGCTGGAGACACTTGGCTCACAGAGGGGCGTCTCCCAAAAGGGTAGGTTCGAGCTTGAGGCTGGTGCAGATAGCATGATAAACGCTCCTTGGCACACTCGCATGTTGAACAAAGCGAAAAGTGGCTTTCCAATTGCACATCATCGAATTTCTGGAGTGCTGCTCTACGGTAGGGGTCCGAGCCCTCCTATTCCACTTCCCCGTAAGTTTGTCAACTGGCCGCTGTGTAACAGGTCGTATTAACGTGGACCCCCAGCGCTCAAACCGCTCCTCAACTTTAGCTTCCCCGCGCCTCTGCACATGACTTGGCCCGAACGTGTCTCCATGCCGCTGGAAACGTGGTTCATCCGCAAAACGAAGCCGCTTGCTCGCACATGGCTAATGCTAGTCTTCGGAGCGGCGTACATCATTGCTTTGGCATTCCTTAGTCGCGCTCAATGGTTCACTATACCCGCTGACTCGTTTGTCACCTGCACCTCAACCTACTGGTCGCAGAACGACGGTTGTGGACTGGACGGCGTCAATTGTGCTCCATTCAGCAATGTAAATTTCGATTTCAGATGTCCGGCCCAATGTACCTCTGTGATTCTACTGAATCCTAGGGCAGTGGGTGCGGAGATGGTTGATTTCGTGCCTTTGATTGTAGGGGGCGGTAACTCCGGCAATGTTTCATTCTCCGGCTCCTATCGAGGAGATAGTTTCATCTGTGCATCGGCGGTCCATGCGTAATTATCTGCTTCAGCATCTTTAAATTTTGCAAGTTCGAAACTGACTGGACTGCAATAGGGGTCTCATTGACGATAGCACCGGAGGCTGCGCCTCACTATCGTTAATTGGAACGCAAGGACCTTTCGAGTCAGTCACCGCCTACGGCCTCACCTCCACAGCTTTCCCGTCCTTTTTCCCCCTCTCATTTCGCTTCAACTCGACAACGTCGCTTGGTCAGTGCTCCGATCTTCGAAATTGGGCACTGGCTTTCAATATTCTTTGCTCTTGCGCCATATTTTTACTGTTACGGCCCAAACCGATCGTTTTATACTGGTGTTTGGTATGCATGGGTTATTGGCACATCATTTTTTACTCCCAACCAGTCGGCGCACCGCCGTCCGTCTCTGATGCCTTCAAGACATTTCTTCCAGCGTTGTTCTTTTGTCACGCATTCTGGGAATTGGGGTTTCGCCACGTCCTTCCCTTCTTCTCCCAAATGCCTCTGGAGCGCGCTGTTTGGTATCTTGGAGCATTTTGGCCAGGTAGGATAAGAATAATATGAATACCCGTACCTCATTAAGGAACTCTAATGCCATCTCAAGGTGTTCTTTACAATATATTGACGAACAAGATCCCCATAGATCGAATTCTTAGCTCGGATATTGCCCAGCGTCCTGGGGCTCTCGCTGCGTTGATCGTGATAATCATTGTTCTTACAGTGATTATTATCAACCAGTTGCGAGTCATTCGCAAGACTGGCTGGCTGCCGTACTATCTGGCAGGGTATATTATCGTAGGGCTGATTATCCTTGTCCTGGCACTACTTCCTGGGCTTCAGTTTCGGCTACACCATTACTTCGTAGCCATTCTTCTCATTCCCCTCACGGCGTTCCCCACGCGCCTATCTGCAATCTATCAGGCGTTTTTACTTGGCATGTTCTTAAATGGGGCTGCAGCCTTCGGATTTGACTCGATTCTACAGACGCCAGCGCAGGCGAGTGAGCCAAAAACTGAAAGATGTTTCCACGAACTCATTTTTTTTCCCTGACAGCTTCAGCGAGACGGTCCTGCTGGCACGCAACTTCCCTCCTTCTTGACGAACTTCACGAATTACAACTCGAGCATACCGCTTCAGAACCAGACTGTGCGATGGAATGATTTCCCCCCACACAATCCCAGTGGTTGGAACGGGTTTGCGTTATTGATAGACGACGTCGAACGATTTACTGGCAATGCGCTCAATTTCAGTCTTGCCGCGTTGGATGCGACTGTGCCACATTTCTTCCGACTGGCAGTGAGTTGTCAATCATTGATCCATGGAGATGTATGGCTGAGATATCGATCAGTTCCAGCAGTCCGGGACAAGTGGCGACTTCACGCAGGCCGCCACACTTTGGCCTAATGGGACATGGGTTGACCCGCAGCCAGGACCTTCATGATTGTTCAAAGCATTTTATCATTATTATGGGACACTTGTAGAACTTCGTTGTATGAGACCAATGTGGATAAATATTGAGGCGGGGTTGTGATTATTTCGCCGGCATTAGTCAGTTTGTTCCGTCTTGTTGACAGGGACGCCGGGGTTTGAAACCGCCCCGCTATATAAAGAGAGGCTAGTGCATACCTGAGCACTCGACTTTTGCTTCAGCTCTCAGGTCTCACTCTTGTTTCTTTGCTACGTGTACCACACACTTTCCTCCTACATACTTATACGCACCATCTCTGGATGTCTCACGCTTCAGAATTGCCGATTGCTTCAGCAAGCAATGGCGCTGAAAGAATACCTCCGTTTGAAAATCCTGACAGTGATTCTTTTGGTATCTTCCTTCGCTCTTGGCGCGTAGTACTCACTGGTCTTTTCGGTTCAAGATTTCCGGCAGTCACCAGGTGAAGAAGAAGGCCTTTGGTATTGTGTGGCGTGCAAACAATCGCCTTACACCGGGCCCCACCTCTTCGACGCCACAATGGCAATCAAACATGAGAAATCGGAAGCCCACAAAACTGCTTTGAAAAAAGCAGACTATTGGGGCGCGAGTCTCGTCGATGGCTGGGGGTACGATTGGGGCCAGAACAATACGGTTTACGAAAATCTGGCGTTCGACCAGGAGCGGGAGAGGGTCCCTGCGCCGAAAAGGGTGAAGTATTGGATAAAGGAGGTGGCCCGGGCTGAGGGGATCGACGTTGGGCAAGACGACGAAGACGAAGACGAGGCGAGTGAACCTTCGGACGACGCTGGTACCGCTCAATTCAACGACTGGTGCTCCGGACACACTTTCATGTCCTACCGGCCGCGCGACGAGTGTCTTCCGCGAAATCTGAAACCTCTTTCGAAACAGAACCAGGTTCCGAAACGGCGACGTCCGAAGGATGAGGTGGATCCGAGAGCTGCCGCTGACTTTTACTTTGTGGAAAAGATAGCCAAGGAGAGGGGCTTGGCCCAGGAAAGCAAGAGGCTGCACTACTTCTACAGGGTACGTGTTTTTAGCCTGACTTCGCGGTCCGTTTGCCACTCTGAACTTGGTTCTCTAGTTGCCTACCGATGAAAAGATTAAGTGGATCCAAGATATCGTCCACTTCATCTCGTGCCACTGACCTGGAACTATGTGCAGTCCACTGCCGGGCTTTGTATCCCGTCAACTTCTCATCGCGCTCAATATCGTTGATTAGATTCTTGCAGATATCACGAAGAATCTAGTCAATCTGTCCTGCTTATGGCCTTCCCCTCTGCACCTCGTCTCTCTCGTTACATTGATGACCGCTGATGACATACTCGTATCTCATGCCCTTCCATTAGCTTTTAATCAGACAATAGTGATTTTTCAATGAAGCTAACACGTGAAATAAGTTTGGTCATGTTTGATATCAGGAGGGAAATAAGTGTTCTTGTCCCTCTGCTAAACCACCAAAGTAACAGGTAAGGGCTTTCAGCTTGTTACCTGTCCAAGCTTCTTGAACCTCTATCATTTCTTCGTCCTCCATCCTTCGCTTTTGACTACCGTCCTCTACGCATTCGGAGGCATCTGACGGAACTGGAAGGAGTTCCGATATTTGTTGTAAATTGACGTGCCGCGGGAGGTAGTACGCTATATGTGGTGTAATACGTCTCGTCAAATGGAAGAGATCTGCCCCTGGCAAGGGCTTAATTCGTTCTAAGCCATAGCTAAGATCGTCACCTCCGAACGAGTCAACGTCGTCGTCCGCCTTTACGGGCTGCTGTTTGCGAGGTGAAGATGTATAATCCACACCTCCCCACGGAGGGGACAAAAACACGACATCTATAGCGTTTTGTGAACGCTGGGGAAGGGAGATATATGCATTCGCAAAGGACACGTAGTCCCCCAGAATGAACTCGATGCGGTCTTGGACGCCGTATATGACCGCGTTGTGTCGGGCGAGTCGTAGACGCGTCTCGGATGTGTCTATTGCGATTACTGAAGAAAAAAAAACCCCGCAAGCGGCGTTAATGAATAGCTGAAAAGAAAGAAAGAAAAGAATAAATTAAAAAAAAAACATGAGTCCCAAGTTACTCACCCCGTTCACAGGTCCTCGCAAACGCGATCGCGTTACCGCCGACACCACAGAAAGCATCTAAAACCGTGCCACACCTGCACTTCTCAGCGATGACGTCCGCTATGCCCTCTGGAGTAACGCTGTACCATCCCTCCTCGTCAAGGAGGCATCCCTCGTCATACAGCGAGAAATAGCGCTCTCGCTGGGAAAAATCTGTGTGTAACACGAGGAAGTGCGTTGGGTGAGTGGGGGGTTACCCGTGCGTGGAGAGTTGGAAGAAAGATGCGTAAAGTTAAATGAGAGGGATGCAATAAGTTGAACGAAAGAGGCAATAAGTTGAACGAAAGACGCGTTAAAGACGCGTTGAGTCGAAAGAAAAGACACAGTAAGCCGAACGAAAAGGAGACACCAGACACAAGTGAAAAACTCACATTTCCTCAGCCGTTCCGGGACGTCCTTTCGACTTTGAAAAAAAGGGACGAGATTCGTAGCATCGTATTTTTCCCATCCCGGGCCCAGCAGACCTTCGAGCTTCTGCTTTTTGGCAGGCCTCGACTCTTCTTCCATCTGTGTCTGTGCATCCGGATCTGGGGGCCGTTTGGTGCTACCACCACTACCACCTCCACCTCCTCCTACTCCGGGGACAGAAGAGCTTACAGAAGAGCTTGCAGCAGCGGTCGCCGTGCTAGAAATGGAACTGAGGACATGGGCGGGCAGACCAGACAGGAGAGAACCTGGTCGCTTGTTTTTGCCCATTCTAAGTAGCGTGGCCTTGGTGGTCTTCCTTCTCGCAGACGCAGGTAGCGGAGTAGAAAATGCAATGCAATTGAGTGATGATTAGTATATGTACTCCAATATCCAGAAATACAACTACAGTATAAGCTAGTTCTCTCCCTTCTCTATTGAGTCTAGACGTTCTTTCATGTCTTTCATCAAAATCACTGGTAAAAAGCAAATACTATAACTCTGTTTGATCTTTCCGCATCGCTACTGGCAGTGGAGGCGGCGCGCCCTCAACGGAAGGAAGTGCGTCTTTTGGTTCAGAGGATGAATTAGTGTCAAGCCATTTATCCATCTCGTCCGAGCGACCAGCAAATGGCCGCTTTCCAAGCAAAGAAATCATATCCTCGCTACGCGTAGATCCATTATGAGCAATGATATACGACTAATTTGCATGAAGACTCACCGCGTTAATATCTCCTTTTCTAATAAACGCTGCGCAACTTTCTCGACCGAAGAGCGCTTGTCCGTCAGTAATTCTGTTGTTCGACGGTGTGCAAGACTGCAAAGATCAGGAGTTGGTAAAACAGCGAACACCGGTTACAGTTTGGAAACTACGTACTTGATCATCTTGCGAACTTCATTATCCAACATCTCCCCAGTCTTCTCGCTAAATGGCTTTTGAAACGACTCTCGCTGACCCTCGCCTCCACCATAGCTTACTGGTCCAACGATAGCGTTCATACCATAGTTGGCCACGGCCTCAAACGCCATTCGGGTGATCTTCTGCAAGTCGTCCTGCGCACCTGTGGTGATCTGATCTGCACCGAAAAAAATTTCCTCCGAGACACGGCCGCCAAGGGTCATGCATATTCGGTCTAAAAGCTGTGGTGTCGAAAGTAGGTAACGATCGGGTGGCAGGTACTTCAGGCAAGAGTTAACTACTTCTACACAGGAAGAATATCAAACGCAGAACGTACCTGTGCGTACCCCAACGCGCCAACACCCCGAGGAATGATGCTGACCTTGAGGAGCGGGTCTGCATGTTCCAAAAACCAACCACACACTGCATGTCCAGCCTCGTGGTATGCAACTGTCTTCTTTTCTTCCTTGCTCAGAACGCGGCTCTTGCGTTCTAGCCCCGCAATCACTCGTTCGATAGCACTCTCAAAGTCTTTCTCCTCGACGTGATCGTGCCCGTGTCGGGCGGCATGTAGGGCTGCTTCATTGCACACATTGGCAATGTCGGCGCCAGAAAAGCCTGGCGTCAAGACGGCAAGCTTTTGAGCAAAACTGTCAAGAGGAGGAAGCAGGCTGGAGAGGCGAAGGGGCCGCAGATGGACTTTGAAAATCTGATTTCGGCCGGACACGTCAGGACGGTCTATAGCAATATGTCGATCGAATCGCCCGGGACGTAGAAGGGCGGGATCGAGGACATCAGGCCTGTTCGTGCCCGCTAGGACGACAATTTGTTCATTGGTTCCGAATCCATCCATCTCAACAAGAAGTTGGTTAAGAGTGGATTCGCGCTCGTCGTTGCCACCGAAGCTTCCGGATTTTGCCCGTGACTTACCGATAGCATCAATCTCGTCGACAAAGATGATGCAAGGAGCGTGTTTCTTCGCGGAAGCGAACAAATCTCGTACACGTGATGGACCGACACCGACGAACATCTCCACAAATTCAGACCCAGACACTGAGAGGAAGGGGACTGAGGCTTCACCAGCAGTGGCCTTGGCAAGGAGGGTCTTGCCGGTTCCTGGAGGTCCGGACAAGATGGCACCGCGAGGAATTTTAGCACCTAGCTTTTCATAGACACCAGGCTCCTTAAGGAATTTAACAAACTCCATGATCTCCTCCTTGGCTTCGTCCATACCAGCGACATCTGTAAACTTAATTTTGACGTCGGTCTCCTGATTGAACAGCTTGGCACGGCTCTTTCCAATGTTGAAGATGCCGCCTGCACCCGAAGAGCTTCCGGCCCGGCGGGACATGTAGAGCAGCAGACCGGTGAGGAGGAGTGTCGGAGCAAAGTGCATGAGAGTATTCACGGTAGATATTTCGTCATGGTACGCGACGGGTATGCGTTCATGACTGGGTATACCCAGATCTTGCTGTGCCTGTTCGAGTTTGCGCTCGAATGCCTCGACACTGCCGATGCTGAACCAATAATTGCCGCCACCTTCGGAGGAGGGGTACATTGCACCAGTCGCATTGGTGTGCAGCTTGACACGGACCTTGGTGCGGTTTACGACGGTGAGTTTGTCGACGAGACCTTTGTCAAGGAACGCAGTCTTGAATTCTTGCCATGTAATCTCGCGAGGAAACGAGGTGGAGGGAAGTCCGAGTGTGTACATGCTTGCGAGGAAGGAGATAACAACTACAAGATTGAGATAACTACCCATATTGGGGCTGGGAGGTCCTCCTGGTGGAGGTGGGGATTGTTTCCCAGAGTCCCGATGGCCTTGAGACGATTCCTCTGCCTGGTCATGGTTCTGTCGCGGCTGCTTGGCCTGCTGCTGATGACGCTGGAAAAAACCCTCAAGGGCCTTTGGCAGCTTCAGCTGCTCGTGCTCGTTCTCACTGGGAACTCCCTCCTTCTCCTTCCCCTTGGATGCGGGCTTCTCTTGGTCAGGCTTTGGGTCCTCGGCGGGCGTTGCAAACGACCGTTGCCACCTAATGCGAGCGAGAGGAACGGGAGGACGATGTACAAGCTTGCTTGCGCGGAGAGTTCTCGCGAGCATGGTGGTGGATATGAGGTCGTGGGCCGCAGGAGCCCTTGGCTCGGATGACGAAGGCTTGCCGACTTGCACCCGACTGCCTGGCGTAGCTTCTGCCTCCGACTGCCTTTCCATTTTTACCATGATGTCTTGAACATTTGACACGAAAACATCAGGATGCGTTAGCTTCAGAGATATGTCTTGTTTGCAATTGGACATTGACTCGGAATCATCAACGCTTATTCTCGTATAAACGGATTGGAATCCAGACACGGAGCATTGATTCAACGGTAAACTAATTGCGGTCATCCTATTAAAAAAGTAGCTACGTATATCTTCAAAGCCCTGTCTTATGAGGTACTTGGGGTTGAACATTGAGATTCTGACAAGGAAACATCAGTGCTTATTCTGGTATAAACGGGCTCGAATTAGCCCGACACTACCACAAGCGGAGTGGCCTGATAATTCGACAGTGGAACCAAATTCGGACATTCTACTAAAAAAGTCTCTATACTGTAAATTGAAAGCAGGCATTGAATACTGAAGATTTGACAAGGAAACATCAATGCTTATTCTGGTAAGATTCGAATTAGCCAGACACTACCACAAGCGGAGTGGCCTGATGATTTAACGGTGGTACCGATTGTGGTCGTTCTATTAAACAAATCCTTGATATGTATTGTAGTATGTTGGGGCGACTGGTGCGCCGGTAAGAGGATTGATGTACGTTTCAGCCACTCGTAAAGAGCCAGCAAGGACTCGTAAACGAATATTTAGACGCCCCAAATCATAGGAACTCAGGTCAGGCACTTCCGTAGATATCCCCATTGCTCTCCAGCACCGGCTCTCGAGTATAAAACCTTGCTGTCCTGTCCTAGCCCGCCCGCATATACCCTCCTTCCGTACTCGCCCTTTCCTCATCGCAGCCATGGCCCCCATTCAGAGAGAACCAGGCCAGAAGGGCGTGAACTGGTCCAACATTGCTGTCGGTGCGCATGGGTCTTGACCGATATTCCTAAGCGTGCTGTTGATCTTGAAAACAGGTGCTATCATGAACATGGTGTGGATATTTTAGTGTTCCTTGCCATTGTTGACTGACGGAACGGACGCGACTACCTGTTCCATGTAGTTTGTACGTGCATGTTTTCTTTGCTTCTCGCACGCACCCCATGCTGATGTCCTGTGCAGGAGGCATGTCTGCTTAAAATGCTGATCACACGTCGTTTGCATTAACGCCGCTCAGGTCACCACGCTAGGCCAGCCCCTCGAGGTCCTGAAGACCCAAATGGCAGCTAACCGCTCCGAGAGCATGTTCCAGGCCTTCCGCACCATCTGGAGTCGCGGCGGTGTACTTGGGTTCTACCAGGGTCTCATTCCATGGGTGCGTGCCCTGCCTTTTGCAGTGTCCGTCCCCCTCATAAAGCTAGTCAGGCGTGGATCGAAGCCTCCACCAAAGGGGGTGTGCTCTTGTTCACTGCCTCAGAGGTCGAGACGGCGGCGACAAAAATGGGAATTAATGCTGGCGCAGCGGGGTTATTAGGTGGTATGACTGGGGGGATCACTCAGGCATATGCCACTATGGGTGCGTTCATACGCCTTCCGTTGGTTCTCGCGCTTGATGCCCTCCGCAGGCTTCTGCACGACCATGAAAACCGCCGAGATCACGCGTCACAAGCAGGCCGCCACCGGCGTTAAGCCCCCCTCTACCTGGGCACTCTTCGCTGACATTTACCGCCGGGAGGGTCTTAAGGGCATCAACAAGGGTGTCAATGCCGTGGCCGTCCGCCAATGCACCAATTGGGGATCCAGGTACGCATGCATGCACTTGTTTGACTGGTTGCTCAAAGGTATTGTGCAGGATGGGTTTCGCTCGTTTGGCCGAAGACCTGATTCGCACATCTCGCGGTAAGCAGCACGGCGAGACCTTGGGAGCCTTCGACAAAATCCTCAGTTCGGCAATTGGTGGGTCCATCGCCTTCTTTTTCAACTGCTTGCTCATTCCTCCCGTTCCAGGTGGTGCCCTTGCAACCTGGAACCAGCCTATTGAAGTCGTCCGTGTTGAGGTACTGAATACAACATCGTCTCACAGCCAGGAGCGTCGCTGACCCTTGACCACAGATGCAGTCCATGTCAAAGCAGGCTGTCTCGCACGTCAACCGACCGGCAAAACTCACTGTTCTGAACACGCTCGCATTTGTATACCGCGAGAACGGCATAAAAGGTTTATACCGGGGTGTCACACCCCGTATTGGCCTGGGTATCTGGCAGACCATTTGCATGGTCTCGTTAGCTGACTATGTTAAGGCTTGGTACGGGTTCCTTTGCTATGCGTTGCCATTCCGCTGACGGTTCTCCTACAGGGTGAAGAAGTAGACCAAAATATAGACTATACTAGTTATACGGCTTATGCATTAGAATTTTGTAATTTGGTTATTATGCATGTTAATTCTTGTGAACCCTTCCGGCGCTAGAGTACCCGAACCGGGCCAACTCTGCGCACTCATGAGCACCGCAAAACCGCAACTCTTGCAGCGCTACGCCGCACAGCTCACGTCGCACCCGTTGCGCACCAAAGCTATCACAGCAGGTCCGTCTCTCCCCTCCCACTAGCCCACACACGCCCCGCACTCACCTCCGCACACACACAGGTGTCCTGTCCTTCGTGCAGGAAATCCTCGCCTCACACATCGCCGGTGTGCCCTCACGTACCACAAAGTCCGCCGGCCCGATCAGCGATGCACTCGTCGCCATGAAGGTCGACGCGCGTGCGCTCAAGATGGCCGCGTACGGCTTCTGCGTCTCCGCGCCCCTGGGGCACGTCCTCGTAGGCCGGCTGCAGAGCACGCTCGCGGGGCGCAGGTTCGCCCAGGTCCTCGCGAGCAACCTCCTCGTCGCGCCGATTCAGACCGTGGGTGCGTCGCCGACGCGCGTTATTTTTAAACTCGAATAATTACGCGGCTGCAGTTTTTTTGCTTTTTTCTCTTTTTTTTCTTTGCTGACCTCCGTGAAGTGAATTGGGAACTGATGGCATGCGTTTGTGGTGGGGTTTCTCTACAGTGTACTTGACTTGCATGGCTCTCATTGGGGGTGCAAAGTCTGTGAGTGAAATCAAGCAGACCATCAAGGCTGGCTTCATGGCCGTCATGAGGGTGAGTTCCTCGTCATGGGCGGGGGCGTTGGCGCGGAATATGACCTCCTCTTATGGTGTACTCCGTTTTTTTTCAAGATAACGTGGATGACTTCCCCCGTCGCGACAGTCTTCGCACAGAAGTACCTAGCACAAGAGGTTTGTCGACGTCGCTCTAGATTTCTAATCGCTCACCTCGTTTGGCAGCTCTGGGTACCCTTCTTCAACTTGGTGTCGTTCGTTCTGGGAGTGCGTATACATTTCATGATGCGTCCCGTGCTGCTGCTGCTGACCCGTAATTCCTCTCTGCCCACAGACGTACTTCAACGCCAAGGTCAAGAAACTCAGGCTTAAAGCGGAGAAGGAGAGGAAGGAGGCAAAGAAGTGAAATCGCAGGCTTCGGGCTCGTTCGGCCCTGGTGCTACCTTGCACTGTACACCGAGAGACCAATGTCGTATGTACTTTTTACTTAGTTTCTCAAATTTTTTTTTTCTTCGATTTTTGGATACGGCAATTATATCAAGATAATAGTTGTACTACAGTCACAACACTTTCCTCGCCTGCGGGGGGACCTTGGCTGAAGGTTGAGCGTGTGCGCCACGGCTCGGCTGAGGCTTGCCCAACCTCCGTTTCTAATCGCCACCCACTGAGACCATAGATCCCAGGGCGCGATACCCACATTTTTGCCTTGACCTCTACAGACGACAAGGGTTCCAATGTTCCCCGACGCGTCAAAGAACCAGTATAACTAGGCGGCAGATGTTGTCTATGAAAGATAACCTTTAGTAGATTAAAGATCATGAAAAGGCGAACCACCTACGCTTCCGAAGACTGAAAGGAATCAACAGATTGGAGTCGAAGGACAAACCGCGTGGGGTGTGTCAGTGAAAAATTGCTGATCGTGAATGTTACAGGGACGAAACAATGTCTATTTTATTCTCGTTAGCATGATGAAAGTATCTCA
>QFEC01000336.1:0-15837 GCA_003316585.1 Gomphus bonarii | reverse complement strand
CGACCGTCGGATCCATCTCAGCATTCCACTCAGATACTCTCACAGCCTCCAAAATCTCCCCCTTCTCCCGCGTCGTCTCCGCATACATGGTCCGCTTTACCTTTGCAGTCTCTGACCGCTGTATGATCTCGTCCAGCGAGGCATGCGATGCCCCCAGGAGGAGTCCTGGAACAGTAACATACCCGCGTCGTCCTTCCGAGGGCATTTCCCAGAACACAATGACGTCCAGTGCGTGTGGATTCCGAAGAGGAAATATTTGAGACAAAGTGCTGGGTGACAGCTGGGAGAATTGGTCGAGCAACAGGTTACTCATGTAATTGCGCCATGACGATTCTAATAATTTTGCATTGCAGGGACTGCATGCGGGGACATGTTCTTCGGCCTAGGACACTGCATCTGAGCCCAACTATCTGAGATCTGAGGAAAGAGGGACGACAAACCTCTGTAACGTGGCTGAACAACACATCCAACGGGGGAGGATCTAACGCATTAGCTGGACGTCCCTCGAGTAAAACACCAAGCTGACGATTCACAAAGTTCTTGGTCTCAGTTGACCCTGAACCCTCGTCCCACGGCGTGGCTTGGAGAAGTACTCGGCCTATTTGGCGTGGAGGAAGATGCGACAGGTGCATTCTAACAAATCATATGAGTCGTAAACGGGAGTAAATTAGGATGGCTAACAGTGGTTGGGGGACCATGCTTCTACAGGACCAATTTGCGCTGGCACTTGTAACCTGAGAGATCCTAAGGTCGGACGCTTCGCTGATATTCCCAAACTAGATATCCCGTTGGAAGCGACATTCGAGAGATATATAAATACATGCGGTCAACTCACCTCGACGTCGACCATGTATGAAACTGAGGAGCTCGCACTAGGCCTGGCAGATACACCGACATCCAAGACAGGGTCTACATCAAACGAGTAATGCAGCCTGCTAGAGTCGAAGACAGGATAACTAGACTGTATAATGCATTCTTAATAAAACGAAAGCCCCACAGACAGTCTGCTAACCTCGCGAAATATTAGGAGCACAGCAAGTTCCTGAGTTCCAGCTTGTTCCGCATGAAGAACTAAACTTATGTCTAATGATTCATCGGGAGCTAAGGCGGGGGAACCATGAAGGGACTCGAGAGGAAGAGCTGTAGGGGAAGTGTTTGCAAGAGAGTTATCTGACCGCAAGACTTCTTTTTGGATAGGTGTCGGGGCACATGTTCCTAACCCGCAGCCATCAGTCGTGTGTGTGCCGCACAGTCTAAGACTCTTACCCCGGCCCTCAAGGTCAAACCACACGGAAGAGCTGTGAATAATCCAAATCTCATCGATGTTACCCCTTCCTGTATTCCGCAAATTGAGTTTCAAATCCATACACTCGCCAGAACCAAGGACGAGTTGCCGAAGATCTTTGTCGGGTCTTGAGAGCGATAAATCCAACCGACTTCCACCTTTCTCGACGTTAACAGTGAGAACAGCATCGGGACCGTAAACTACGCCCTGCCTTTGGGCTGCAGTCTGGTGAAGTCGAGGGCCACGAATAGCAAGTGACTCTGAAACGGGTAGCAATGAAAGAAACGAATAAGTTAAATGAGTTATTTTTAATAAAGTGGGTTGATGTGCGACAATAGACACCGGAACCTGACGCCAACGTCGTTAGGGTGAACAAGAATGACATGTAAAGAAGACAAGAAAGACTCACAACCCGGCTCTCCTTTGGTTGAAGGTAAATGTTATCAATGACCTCTATTTCAATATCATTGGACGCCTTGGTGGTGGTGTGAACGTTGACAGTCAAGTTGGCTAGGTTGATCTCTACATCTAGGGGATTTCTGAGCATCACATCAACCCAGCACCGCTCTTTTGACGGCTGTGTGAGTGGAAGATCTATCAGAAGATAGATCACTAACCTCCAACCAACGCCTTCCCATCTTTCTCCAGTTTTTCTTTGCCTCGAGCTTTCCAAAATTGTGACCACGAAGCTTCGAAGGCCTCCCACCGCGCACTGCCCACATCGTTTTCGCCCTGGCAAGCAAGTCGCAGCTTGGTTTCCACCGGGCTTGAAAGCAAGAATGGGGGCTTGAGGTCCGTAGGAAAGGCTTTTTCGCCTATGGTAGACTTCAAATGCTATAGAACATTCTTGTCAGTGAGAGGTTAGTCAGCTTTATCGACCGAACAAACCTCAAAGGCCACTTTGAAATCACCAATGTACAAGGGATCTGTTTCAATAAGCTCCTGCTCTTGGTGATTCCGAAGGGAAGACCCTTTCAACAAACCCAAAAAATATCGAAGGGCGCCCTCTGTGTCCCCACTTGTATACATTAAACGACCTGTGTTCTAGTGTCAACTTTGATTGCAACAGGATAAAATTCACAAGCTTACCTAGGGAATATTCAATGCTGGGTAAAATGGTGTCAAAGCCATCAAGGTCCTTGCGAAAACCAACATCCTCAAACGACGGAGAAAGGTTTTTTGGCGGTCTGAATTGATATAGTTCATGAGCCTTCCGGAGGAAATGCACAGTCAGAGGTTTCTAACAAAGGAAGGTCTAAATGACATGGTGGCACGATAATATTCAATTGTCTCACAATTCCACATTTTTCTAACCTGTGAGCAGCAAATACATACCACATTGCGGCGCGTCGTGTGGCACCCTTGCGAGCGCTAAGGAGCGCTGCATGAGCCAGCAACACCGCTGGAGGAGGCTCTTCTGTCTTATAGATATAATCAAGGTTAGACATATCACAAATGCAAAGAGGCGAAGGTTACTCACAGAGCCGGCTGCCATGTCTAACCATCGCTCACCTCCCAGATTTTGTAAATCTCGGACACCCACTGCCCAGCGAACTGCGTAAATTAGCGCACGAAGTTGGACCGACGGAGCTGAACTCGAGGCCTGCAAGGTAGAGAGGGCATACGTAGCATGAGCGGCCAAAATCGGGGACGGGGCGAGGAGAAGGGGAAGAACTTCCTAATAGAATCAGAGTCAAGTACCATTATTTACCAAAGATCAGTAACAACACATACAGATCCACCACGGCCCTCCTTTCGAAGAGATTCCCACACAGAAATAGCAAGTTTAATATCACCCAAAAATGTGGCAAATTCAGCAAGGCGACGTTGCTGGGGTGGAGGTTCGGAGGAAGTGGGTGAGGTAGGAGATATGGCATTGGGATGGGAGTTAGTCTGGGCAGATGTTGGTATATAATTAGGGCCACTTGAACCTCCAAATAGTCGTCTAGTTGACGAGAAGAGTCTCGAAGGCAGCCTTCGAGTTGAGGAGTACTTTTTAACATCATCGATGATGGGCCGATGAGTCTATGCTTGTTTGGTTGCTACAATTGATACGTACGGCTTCATTCCAATCTAACACACAGCGCTCCATCCAAGGCACTAGGCTCATTGTTACAAATTCGCGCACAAAACGAGAAAACTGAGCTATGTCCGGTTCTGTTAAATTGAGGGGGTGTGTTCCTCCTGGTATAGGTTTGGAGAAAGCTACATCGGGCATAGGCGTAGGGGGAAGTTCGGGAAGAAGGGGAGGGACTGACATGGGCGCATCTGGATGTGAAAGTGTCAAAGAGAGAAGATGGGTGTGTAGACCATACTGCTTTTTTGTTGCATTAAAAAGAGCCAAGGCCCTGTATTCATACATTGGTTAACGAGTGTAAGAGGTAAATACATAACAACCCACTCGTCAGAATTGAGAGGAGAGTTGGATGGGTGAATAATAAGAGTGTGACGCAGTCTAGAAGAGTCTACCCATGGAGGTAAGTCGATATGTCTAGACTGCAACTCGGTCACAGCTTGTAGAGGATTCGGTGCGAGTGTCGAAACCGCCAAAACGACTTTACCTGGAATTGAGAACCTGACACATATATGAGAAGATCACACACCAGCTACAGGATGATTCCAACCCTCGTCTCGCGACGGTGTCCGATCGCCCTCTGTACATCGCTGTAGCTCTTGCCACCAGGGCGTTGCCACGTCTTTAGTTTCGACATCATCCTCAGGTGCGCCATTTTCTACCCAGGACGCGGCTCTCTTTGCTATTCGCTGCCCAATCCAATCTATTGTGCGTCCCGCACGCACATCCTCATCCTCCTTACACGCCACCACCACGTCGTTGAGATTTGAGAACCGGAGAGAAAACGAGGCATGCGAGACAGGTGTGAGTGCGGTGGTGCGTGTTGTCACTATATGGAGAATTTCAGCGAGTTTAGTGGATAATGCTTCGTGTACGCGTACCCTGTGGTAATGGTGAAAACGATTGTAAAAGATGGTGCAGTGGGGGGAGTGACGACGAGGACAGAAGCTCCACCAGGTCAGGAGATGGAAGCACGCATATATGTGGGGATAGGGACAGAGGCAAGACTGGAGCGGCGGACATGACAGTCTGCACACTTCACCCACGCTAAATGGGTAGCCGCGGAAGTTAAACATCAACAAAATGCAATTTGCATGCTGTCTCATTTTTCTCATGGTTTTATGACTCTTCATAGGGGTGTTCTCCCATCTTTTCATGCTTATACAATCCTGCTTGTGTCTCGCACTCAAATCCACGCGTATGAATACTACCAAACCCTTGTCAACGCTTCGACAGACAGCGATGCTATGGACATCTAAGGGCCTTCAAATTCGCCTGCATGTCAAACCAAACTGCAAGACAGACAAAATACTGGACGTGCGAGAGGACAGCGTGCAAGTCGCTGTAAGTGGGGCGACGCGCAAAGATGAAGCCAACCGTGGCGTTATGGACTTGATGAGTAAAGTAAATCATTTCTTGCAAGATAGGCGAGGCTTGAGCTCAACATATAATGGAAAGGTTCTTGGTATCAGGAAGAGCGAGGCGACCCTCGTAGCGGGTCGGAGGAGTCGCGAGAAGGTGATGCTTGTTAATTGGACGCGACAAGGTTCGAACGATCAAGACTATCGGGGTGATATGTCACAAATTATCGGCAAGATAAAGCAAGCCATCTCTGATAACACATAGCTGATTGTCTGTCACAAAACTGGAGACCTCGTGACAGAATCTGCTACTCAAAGTCCACAATGACTAGATTATACACCCTTCCCCTACCGCCAGCTGCACCGGCTGGAAAGGATCCTTTCCAGCCGGTGCAGCTCTCGTAAATCTGGTGTTTATTCCGAGGTGACGGTTTGACCAGTGTCTCGATGGATATACAAGAGGCCACATCAAGAATTTCCTTACTGCTCTTCAATTGCGCCATGGCTTTCTACTTGTGCGATGGTCCTCATAGGTGATCGTATATGAACGTTACTATGAACATTCTCGACTGAGATGAGTTGAATACAACTCAGCTTCTCTGACCCACACAGCCGATTTGCCCGAGAGATGTGTTCTCAGGGAGTAAGAGCATCACGTAGAGGATTCAGTTGAGACTCGTGATCATGAGTTGTATTGGGGATGTTCAGAGGCACTCACAGCTGGCACGCTGGTGCAACGAATCTCCACGCGCTAAGCTACGGAGGCAAACCTTGTGGTGATCGGACGCTTGGTCAAGTCGATCATATGCTCTTTGGTGGTAGCAAGTTCAACGCTTCTTGATGAAAAATCGGGCGACAACTCTCGGTTGATTCCTAACCCTGTCAGCGGCAAATGGTCTTTCCGACTATTTAATGTCGGCCAATCGTTCTATGCTGCCCTCCAGCGATGATCCATCTCGTTCCTGGTGTTTGGCTTGCTGTGCAGCATGGCATTCGGAGAACATGGTGTTACGTCTGTGTCATCAAGATCCGAAAACTCGCGATGCCGTGAACGTCTTATATAGACAGATCTAGACGTCTGCGCATTTTTATCACTACTTACATGTTCTCACTCCCCTTTAATTCTCACTCTTCGATTATACGTATCGTGATCGATGTCTGCCTGGGTTGGATCCTCGTCTCCGTTGCTCGCATATTGTGGAGACAGGTTCATGTCTCCTCCCTGCTAAGACATGTCCCCGGCCCAAAAGCTCCGTCATGGTTATGGGGAAGTGAATGGGAAGTACATGAAAGCACTCCTGGTGTCCCCTACATCAAGTGGAAGCAGCAGTATGGGGATGTGGTCAAATACAAGGGTGCTTTGGGTGTAAGTGTATTGTTAACTACCGTAACGTCCCACTAATGTTGCCGGATTCCTTTCGTTATAATAGAGGAACCTGCTGGCCATCTCCGACTATCAGGCAGCGACGTATATACTTGGAGACCATGTGTTCGACTTTCCTAAGCCTCAAGGTGTTCGTGAATGGTTCCGCCTTCTCGTCGGTGAAGGTCTTTTAGTAGTCGAGGGTGAGAGTCCTATACCTTCTCGGTATATTTCTGTAGTTGAGCTGAGCTTACAGGCAAAGAGGCACATGCGCGACAGAGAAGAACCTTCTCTCCCGCTCTCAAGTCAGTCTTGCTGCTTTGTCTTCCGGTATGACATACTTACCTGAATCTAGCAAACAGTCGATCCGACCTTTGCTCAACACATTCTATTCAATAGCATCCAAGGTATAAAATTTCCGATACATAGGAATTTGTGTTTGCTTGAATTTTATATTTGATAATTAGATGGCAGACACTCTGTCCTCCAGGATCGATAGTTCTCAGGGCGGGGTCATTGAAGAGGATGTTCAATGGTGGGCAAACCGGTACAGGTATGTGTTTAAAGTTCACTAGTCGAGCATCAAAGTGACGGTTGCCCCATTCTTCAACTAGTCTTGACAGCATAGGTCTGGCAGGATTTTCGTATGACTTCAATTCTATTTCGGGATCCGCCAATCCGCTAGCAACAGCATTGGAAGCGCTTACCAACACCGCCCATAATTTTTCGTCTTTCGTCATGAAGGCCGTTTTCTTCACATTTCCCAGCATCTTAAAAAGTTCGTTTTTTTGCAGCCTCCTTCCAGATTTAGCTGATGTGCCTGTAGTTCCTTCTGAGAAGGCAAAGTACATCCGAAACACCCGTGAAGAGCTTGGAACAGTGGCCATGGAGATGTGGAATGAGGCTAAAGCTACCAACGACGATGATGGAAAGACGCTCATGTCTTTGATGTGTACGTTTCCCATCTTCTTTTAGACTTTGCACGGTGGTTGCTGATCATTGCCGTCCTGACAGTGAGAGCCGACCGCGAAGCCGGCTCTGACGGAATGAGCCCGGATGAGATTCCATCCCAATTACGAACACTCGTACAAGCCGGCTACGAGCCTGTAGGCTGCGCGATTGCGGTGAGTAGATGTCTACCTGAGAAGGAAAGCACCGGTCACTCATTAGAACTTTTGATTACGCAGTGGGTGCTTTATGAACTTGCACGCAATCCGGAGATCCAGTGTCGTGTTCGTGACGAAGTGATCGCTAGTCCCGCAGAACCAACTTATGACGATCTCCTGGAAAGAGTCCCATATCTCGACGCGGTCCTGAAAGAATGTCTTCGACTGCACCCTCCGGTTCTTGAATTGACCCATGTCGTAAGTTTGTTGTTCATTTCTTCGGTCCGAGAACTGAACCCTTGACGCATGTTCAGTCTGCAAAGGATAATGTCGTCCCACTGTCCAAACCGCTCCCCGGAACGAAGGAACAGAAAATGGTGATCCCACGAGGGACTGTCATCAACATTCCCGTCAATATACTGCAGACCGATCCTGATGTCTGGGGTGCCCATGCCACCCAGTTCAGACCAGATCGTTGGCTGGAAATAGATGACGAAAAACACAATGAGAACTTCCGTCGTCAGAAAGATCTTCTTGCGTTCAGGTGTGTTCATTCGACGTGATAACCATCTACACCAATTGACCCCCCACATTCTAGTTACGGACCTCGTAAATGTCCAGGTCGTCAGTTCGCTATGATCGAAATCAAAGTATGTCTTATTTTTTTTGTCTGCTGCTGTGAACTCGCTGCTTATGGCACTTTATAGGCTTTGGTCGCCGTTCTCTTGCGCCAATTCAAGCTAACCACAATACCTGAGAAGTCTATTGAACCTTTCATGAGTTTTGTTGTACGAGCCCGTGTGAGTGGCCACATGACAAGCGAGTTGCCACTTCGCATATCCAAGATCACATAAACCGTGGAAAGAAGGGTCCCAATGAAACCTCGTGGGTTGAACCACTGAAGTTTCAGTAGAAGACCCACAACAGCCAGTGGAAATCACAATGGAACTCCCTTGAAAAATCAATGAACCGGTTTTATTGGAAAATCGCTCGTTTCGATGAGTCGGTTTTAGGGATGTACTCACGGGTTTCCTGGAACTAAACCATGGAAAGCTGTTAGTGTGTCCAATTGTATATAGTGAATATATCACTAAATTTCAAGGAGATGATCACTGACATAGAATGAGTGCATTGCTGGATTTCAGCGACACGCTTATATATCCTTTATCAGTAAAAACCTGTAGTTAACTAAATGAAATTTCCATGGTTACCTTGTGGGTATCTCATATTTAAAGCACAAAGACAAGTCAATCTGTGGATAGAGCAGCAAGCAAAAAATCACAAGGGTAAAGAGAGCAGGTAATACAGCAAGGGAGAAAGTGACAGAGGTGAAGAATATGGATACCAAAAGGGCAGTATAACAGTCTAGTTAGGGAATAGAAACTGAACAAGTGTACCAAGAAATACAGCCTGAGGTTGTGCTTGTGCCAATAATTGCAGGTATGGCTCGTGTGACGGTGGTGGCCTGTAGAGACGGTCTTTGAGTAAAAGTAAAATGTGAGATTGAATGGCGGGTGTTGGGTGGAGGTCGCAAACGGATGCGCAACTGACGAGTGCAGGAAGCGGCGCGGCGGGTACGTCTGTGTGGACGGCGACGTGCGCCACGGTTGACAGGTGCACAATTGGGTGCGCGCGTTAAAAAAAAACGCGTGTTCTGACCAATTAGGGGTCCATGTAGCCCGAATGGCGAGTTGCAGAAAGCGGCGTGTGGCGGGTACGTCTCGCGCGGTGCAGGTGACAGAAAACGACGGGTGTGCACAGGGTGTCTCAGAGCACGCGACTTTCTCCGGTATTACATAACTCGTCCTGGTAACATCCAACGCAACCCTATGCCTTTGTTTTTGCAGACCGTTTGCAATGTAGCGGGTTTTCAGCCCGCGTCAGAACGAACCGCGATATTCATCCTGAGCGACAATCCGTGCAGCCTCGTATACATAGTAAAAGGACGCGGGTACGACTCGCGTGGTAGGGGTGACTGTGTGGACGGCGACGCGATTGAATATTTCAAACCCAGTCGCCGAAGCAGCTCGCGCGACTGGCGTTGGTAAGGTCACGTGCAAACAAGCTTCTTCACTCACATCGAGGTGACGCGGCGTGCCACATTCAACCTCTGCATACATTTTCAACTTGCAAACATGGTTCGTTCGTTCTTGCTTCTACGTATACACAATTGTAACAGTCTGGTCCGTCACATAGGATCCTTCTCTACGTCTTGTGCCCGCTGCAGGAGGTCTGTCCAAGGCGTCCGTGAAAGATACTGCGAACGGGTTGGGACTTCACGACACCCTTCGTAATGGACCAAGAAGTCTTGCAAACGAAGTCAAGGGTGGCAGTATTATTCAGCAACGTTTGGAACGGGTGAGTCAGGGTCTGGTGTATAATTACGAGGCTCCATCGAAACAACCTATTGCAGTGGGAAGAAACGCAAGACAACCTCAAGATGACCTTGCACAGGAACTTATTTGGCTTACATCTGCCTGTGCGACAAATGATGGAACGGAAGATTGTTGCTGCGGTATGTATTTGCTGGCACGGGTTAAAGCAATGACTTATTTCTCTGCCTGATAGAACCCCCACATGCCTGCTCTCGCGCAAACCCAGTCTAATATTCACCTTGATATTCTTATGGGGCGTGACGAGACTCTAGACGTAGCCGATATATTTGGAAGTACGTCACTCTTTCATTAACAGACCTATATAAATTTGATTTCCATCGCTTCATAGACGAGGATACGAGAACACCTCTGGACATACACTCAGAAGCGGAAAGAAAGAGACGTATTTGATGTAGACAGCGTAATCTTATTCCCCTACCTTGCCAGTTACAATACAATAAGAATACTATTAGTCAACTGGTATACTATTACCATGGCTCGTCATGTACAGCGATCCCCTCGCAACGTAGAATTCCTTGTTCAACCACGTTTCTCGCGCTGGCAACGCACCCTTCTAGTAGTGGTATGCCGCTGTGGGCATAGGACCCACATACCCATATTCCTGGTCTTGCAACCCCTTGTAACCGCCCCGCGCCTTGTAGTCGCCCCAGGGAAGTAGAAGATTTGAAGAAGGGCCATCGGCCTTTTTGTTGATATGAGAGTAGTCGAAGAGAGGCTTTGCTCTTGATTGTAAGAACCGCACGTTCCAGAATAGCCGCGGACAGTATGCTGTCTTGACGAGGGGGAATAATTGGGTTTGTGGTTTGGTAAATTGCTTGGTCCTGTGAGTCACAGACCGGTAGTACGTGAGTCGCCATAGTGTACGACATAGGTACTGTTAAGGTATTAAACTGCATCTCATCTGATCCTTGTTTCACGCCCAGAACCAAATTAAGATCCCTCCTGTCACGTCGGTCGGATGGTAGGAAGGTATCGTCAGTATGGTTAATAACCACATTCTTACGGTACTGAAATGACTGTAGACATTGTATCAGCTCCTCGAGCGCCTGTCGATGTTCAGACGCGTCATCTGGTAAAGATGAATAGTACGAGTCTAATAAAGGAACCCCGTTGTTGGCTTGCGTAGCAAGTATGAGATGTGAAAATCCGGTGTAAGTTCCTTCGGTAGTTTGGATCGATAATGTGCTTGGGTCGGAATGATCAGCGGCTATGGACACGATCGTGCTCGACAAATGGATGTGTGGGACATTTCTGGCCAAACGAGATGCTACATCACGGACCCCATGTAGGACAACATAATGGTGAGTGCCAATTGTCATCCAAATATATTCTTTTTGGACGTTAGCAGATACTTAGGTTTGATTTTAGAAGAACGAACCAAGAAATTCGGCCATTGGATGCGCGTGTACATCCTCTTCAGGAGCAGTACATACAGCAGAGAACATCGGAAGAAGAACTTCCCGTGAAAACTCGTACCAAACCGCGTCAAAACGCGTCCAGCGCGCCAAAATACCAGTCGGAGTGTTTCTCGAGACCCACTCGTGAAAGGTGACCGAGGGTTCGGGACGAAAGATGGGAGACGCAAGAAACAGGATTCGAAGATAAATACATAATATTACCAGGGTCGCGAGGGTGAAGTAGACGAAGGATATAACTTGGTTTCCGAAATCCCGGGCCAAACAATACGGATCATTTGTCGGAAAACCAACCCCTTTGGCACCCGAAGATCCGTTGTAGATGAAATATGTCCTCAGTTCTGAAATTCCTTTTACTGTTGACGTCAGAGCAGAAAATGAGTACGAAAAATCGGCATGGCGGAATTTGACACCAAGGTGGCGGTACAACGCGATTAATTGCTTATAGTAGCCACCTGTAACAACCATCGCTTCCAGGGACAGTTTATGTAACTGTGGAATAGAAATACCTTGGAAAGATCGCATAGGAACGTCTATCCTAAGTTCTCCGCAGTTGTCTGCCGAGACGGAAATCGAATGGGAATCCATGCCTAGTGTAGCAGCCTAAGATAAATACGTTAACTAGGAGTGGGAGAAGGTGATGCAGGCACCGACTTTCTCAAATAGGTGTACGTCAAACGTGAGACCTGTCCTTGCTCCGCTGGATGAGAGCAAGTAGGCTGCGGTAAGACCTGCCAGACCTGGAAGCTTATTGAGCTGAAATTCCTTCAAAGCTTAAAGTCAAAATACCACTGCCTATAACTGCGACTGATGGTTTTCCATGTCCTGAAAGAGCCATTAATTGCAGACTGTCGAAATGATAGGCAAGCGAATGGTCACGACGTGGTTTCAAAATACCAGTCTGATACCCCAATCGAGAGCTGAGCGATGAGGCCGTTAAATAGAAGACGACCTTAATATAAGAAATGAAAATTGGAGGTGTTTCTGAGCAATCGCAAGCACAACTTGAAACTAGTCACTCCATAACCGCTTTTCCCACCGTCCCCATGGTGTCGTGTGTATAACATTGACACTCTCACGCCCACGGACTACATCCGTGTACCTTTATGAGTTTTTTTTTTGGAGTGAAGCTTGTCGAGGCTGACATAGATGAATTCTTACTCAATCATTATCCAGTGAAAAGCTTGATGACTCACGGTGGGAAGCGATCCCGTTGAAACACTGCGCGCGTTGTAGTAATCTATGGCGGTCCATTCGCACAAGTGTTCTTACTGCGCGAATTGAATGGTACTATGGCGCTCCGGCTGCAAATATGAGAAAGTCAGCGCAATAACAGTATTTTTACCTCTGCGCGTCGAGCACTGTTGCCACGCCCATTTTTAGGGCAGTTTGCGACAATCCACGTGACCTTTGTTTTCTCTTTGAGCTAGAAGTAGTCATATCACAGTTCCGTGACGGATCTGTAGAAATTGGCGATGGCCGGGCAAGACAAAGGCAAACCGTGTCACCCTGCATCACCCCGCATCACTCCATTGTAACACAAGACAATCCACATATATATTGTTATAAATAAATTTGCACAGTAAATATGTTTCTTATAAGGAGGTAGTTAGTTTTTCTTCTTTCCCTCAGTACTTTGCAACAAGCAAATACTGAGGTAAGAGACTCATTGATATGTTTTACTTTTAAATTGTTACTTATCTGTATGCTTTGTAGACAATGTACAGGTAAATTATACTAGCAGTACTTTGCAACGAGCAAATACTGAGACAACGTACAGTTCATATAATCCTTTAGGTTATTGGGCCCCTGTATCCCACATCCAGACCTTTTCTGCCCTTTGCTCCTTTTTGACCATGACTACCATGGCTCTGACTACCACTGACCTTCTCCCCTCCTCTGTTCCCAAACTCATGTTGAGTGGCCTCAATTGGACAGCATTCTCGATGCATTTCCAGGATGCTATCAAAGTAAAAGGGTTGTGGGGGTATTTTGATGGTACAATTATCCAACCAGCAGTCAGCAAACCACCAGCTGCTGGTGAAGAAGATGCCCTTGCAAAATGGGTCAAGGAGGACCGTACTGCTAAAGCCCTTCTCACTCACCGAATCCCTGACTCCACCCTCATATGTATCCATAGCAAACCATCCTTAAAAGACTGATGGGACCTCATCGTAAGAGAATACTCATTGAAGGGTGCCTTTGCTCAAGCAGACCTGCATACCCAGTTCATGGATTCAAGGTGCCCAGATAAAGGAAATGTCCATGAATTCCTTGATGGACTTCATGTCAAAAGAGAAGAGTTAGCCACCTTTGGTGTAGACATCGAAGTAAAAGATTACTGGTATACTATCATCAAGTCCCTTCAACCTCACCTCTCTGCCTTTGCATCAAACCTGCTGGCCGGTGCCAGGCTGTATCACACTATGAAGATGATAGATCTGAACGAACTTATTACCTTAATCTCTGAGGAATACGAACACCATGCAGCTCAGAGATCCCATCATTCTGGGCATACATATGAAAAAGGCAATGACAAAGATGAAGCAATGTTTGTGTCAGTCAACTCAAGGGGAAAGAGGTTAGAACACAAACCAAAAGGAGCTTGCTGGAACTGTGGCAACAAAGGACACTACAGGAACAAGTGTCCTAAACCTGCGTGCATTACTGGAGATAAGAAAAATGACCCACAGATGAAGAGTGGCATCGCTAATGCCACTGTCAAATCTGATCTCAGAGTCTTATACTCACCTGATGTGGGTTACACACTTGTGTTAGTTGAACAACTCGATGATGCTAGTTTTGCTGTGACATTTGCAGATGGAAAATGTGTCATACGTAGGCAAAATGGAGAGCAAGTTGGCACAATCCACAAATCTGGATGTGGCTTATACCAAGTCACTCATGAGTGCGATATAGCAAATTCTGCAGCAGAGGTACTCACTTTGGAACAACTCCATCATTGTTTAGGTCACCTTTCACCTGAAGTGGCCAAAAGACTCATTACAAAAGGTTTTGTAATGGGGATCAACCTAGATGTGTTACCTTCAGTGGACTCCTTCTTTTGTGAATCCTGTGTATATGCAAAAGCAACTCGCAAGTCCGTCCCCAAGATCAGAGAAGGCAAACGTGCCTTCAATTTTGGTGACGAAGTACATAGCGACCTGTGGGGACCAGCTCCAGTGGCAACAAAATCTGGAAAGCATTATTACATTACATTTACAGATAATATGACACGCTTAACTCACCTGTACCTTCTGCGTACTAAAGATGAGGCCTTTGGTGCCTACAAAGAATATGCTTCATGGTGCAGCACACAGCTCAATGCAAATATCAAAACCCTACATTCAGACTGGGGTGGAGAATACCTAGGGAAGGATTTTGAGCTTTACCTCAAGTCAAAGGGTATAGCACAAAAACTCACCATGCATGACACACCTCAGCACAATGGTGTAGCTGAATGATGCAATTGGACAATTGTAGAGCACATATGAGCCCTCTTACATGCAAGTGGTCTTCCAAGATCTCTGTGGGGGGAAGCTGCTCGTCATGTAGTCTGGTTAATGAACAGAACACTCACCAGGGCAGTCAAAGAAAAAAAACCCTTTTGAAGCAGTGCTTAAAAAGAAACCTGAATTACAGCATGTGTGTGAATGGGGAGAGAAATTTTGGATCCATATGGAGAGTGGAGACAAGCTTGGTGAACAGGTAACTGAGGGGTGTTGGTTAGGCATTCATGACTGTAGCAAAGGTTGTTGAATCTACTGGCCTGACAAGCAGACAGTCACTGTGGAATGCAATGTCTACTTTGATCCATCAGCTTCTCGTGTCAAGGGGGAGGATTGGCAGGTAGTTGAAATGAAAACTGACTTATCCCCTATAGTCTCCAAACTGCCTATCACCTCTGCACCTCCAGTTCCTGAAACAAACCCAACTGACTCTGAGACTGAGACACCTGTGAAATGAATATGCAATTTAAGTCTGCGCATTTGGGACAT
Source organism: Gomphus bonarii (assembly GCA_003316585.1). NCBI lineage: Eukaryota > Fungi > Basidiomycota > Agaricomycetes > Gomphales > Gomphaceae > Gomphus > Gomphus bonarii. The sequence goes on along the minus strand of QFEC01000336.1, from coordinate 839 downwards.
TCTAGAAGGCCATGGCACCTCTACTCACCATTTATCTGACCCTACTATCACCAAAGGAATCCAACTGCCCACCATTATTGAGAAAACCACTCAAGTCCTGGAGGGAGAGGGATTAGCTAACTGGATGATGTTGATGGAAGATGCTGATGAATAGTCACTAGTGGCTGAAACAAGTGAGGTCAAGGCTATAGAGCCCCGATCTTTGGCAGAAGCGAGATGCCACCCTTACTGGGAGCTATGGGAGAGCACTATTCATGAAGAGTTAGCTGTACTTAAGGAAGCTGGGACTTGGTAACTCACCAACCCACCAAGAAGTGCAAACATTGTTGGCTCAAAATGGGTCTTTTGTGCCAAAAAGGACGCTGCAGGCAATGTCATCCGCTACAAGGCCCACCTTGTTGCACAGGGCTTCTCCCAGGTACCAGGGGTGGACTATTTTGACACATTTGCCCTTGTCGCAAAACTAGCCTCAATATGAACTGTGCTTGCTTTGGCTGCTGCAAATGATATAGAGTTACATCAGATTGATATCAAGGGTATATACCTAAATGGAGAACTCACTGCCAGTGAAACAATCTACATGGCTCAACCACCCAGCTACCATGCCCCAAACTTGTCATAATTTCTCCACTCCTCCCCTTTCTATTACTTGTTATTGGACTCCGCTACTCCGCCAGACTATATGTACAGTTTTTAGGTAATTAGTTAAAGCTCAGTCTTGAGCTGGTCAATACACCGACAAGTATCATTGCTCATTTCCCTCTTCCGCTCCTAAGTATTGGTTATCTGACTGAGATCAGATGACATGGTCCACACTAACAGACCCATCTCTGCCATCT
>QFEC01000329.1:19407-29688 GCA_003316585.1 Gomphus bonarii | reverse complement strand
TGAGGAGCCTCCCCAAAGACACCCTCCAGAAGATAGGCTCTCTGCCTCCTTTCCCCCTCTTTCAGATATTTCGTCTGGACCATCTCAGCAGGATGAACAATATGCATTTTGTGTGTCTGTCGAGCATATTGAAGTGCGTTGAACTAATACAATACTAGACCGACGTCGTGCCATAGATTTTGTGGAACTCCACGAACAAGTAGAGGTATGTTATCATCACCCGCATTGTTCAAGCCCCCTTCTTACACTACTAGACGAGTATTGGTCTACTTGACTCGCTTGAGTCCTTTCTCTCGACATTTCAACATGACCTTTCCGCTGTGTCTGGTCAGATATCTAATCTACAAGACCGAAGTAAGGACATAGAAAGCCGCCTCAAAGGGCGCAGAGTTCGTATTGCTTTCTTCTTCTCTACTAGCACATGTCTGAGTTCCGTGCAGAAAATCGAACGGCCGCTCTCGAATCTCATTTCAGAGATATCCATTCCACCACCTCTTGTAGAAACAATACTCAACACTGATGTAGGGGATCCTTGGTTGACTGCCATACCAGAACTTGAATCACGTCTCGACTCGCTGAGGGCCCGTCCTCGCGTCAAGGCTGTGCGCTCCCTGTCAGAGGTTGCAGAAGGCCTCCGCATTGCTGTAATTCCCTTCGTATCATATTATCTTCTCCTTCTCCTAGTTCACATTCCTCTTTAGGCAGCAACAAAAATTCGAAGTTTCTTCCTCGCTTTGTTTCGTCCCATTCGGAGTAGCATGAGCACCAACATGCAAGTTATACAAACGTCTATTTTGCTGAAGTTCCGCCCTCTTTTTCTCTTCCTCCAGCACCACGCTCAACCGGTGGCGTCTGAGGTCCAGCGTGCGTACGTTGGTGCAGCCCGAGTTTATTATGAGACGGGTTTTCGACGGTACGCCCGATCCCTAGGTTGGATAAAGGTGAATCGCAACTTTTTCATAAGAGAGGTATATTCAAGCTACCATTGAATGTGTAGGCAAGAACGGCCGAGAAACCAGAGTTGCTCGGTGCTCCTGAAAAGGCAGAAGAACAATCGGTAGACCCTTCGCGCCTCGCCAATGCGAACCTCGACGGCCCAAGTATCACCCTCTCGTATATGGCGGACGATAGATCATACGTGAGAAATCCGATAGAATCTTGTTTTTGATTATTTAAAAACCCGACTTTCAATAGAAAGTGCCTATCGAAGGCTTGTTTCGCTCCCTTCTTCTTGTTCTCATGGACAACGGTACAGCAGAATATGCATTTATTGCCCGTTTCTTTGATCCTAGTGTTGCACCCACGGGACCAACATCTCCTCTGCTTTCTCCACGTTCTGCTACATCCGGCGATAATGTCCCCTCTGAGTTTGGTGGTTTCAATTTCTCGGGGCGGACAAGGGCAGGGAGCGTAATTATAGATATGCCTCCTCCTATCGCAACGCCTCTCAGAACGAATTCGAATAAGGAGCAGCAGGCCTTACTCGATCGGCTGTGGAAACAGGTTCTAGACCCTACGTTGGAATACTGCCAGGCAAAATCCTTCTTCTTACAAAGCCCTCCCTCTGTCTTTTAACTGCCTCGATCCTTCAGACTTTTACACGCGGCGCACTTGACCCGCCGCCGCCAGTTATTCCTCTTCTCACGATGATTCGGTTGTTAGAGAACATGCTCGGTGAAGTTCAGAAGCGCGACTGTCCTCCTCTAGAGACATTCACAATGGGTCTTCGGCTCATCATGTGGCCCACGTTTCAGAAGGAAATGAACGCTCACTTTGAAAGTGTCAAGAAGCTTGCTGATTCGGCGGGGAGCGCAGGTTTCCTGAGCAGCAAACCTACCGTGAGGGATGCAACAGTTCAGAGTGTAACGTCCTTTCCCTACTCCAATTTACTCCCCCACTCAGTATTGGCACAGGTTGCACATCGATATGCTGTACTCTTCGCATCGTTTATCACACTGACCGATAATGAGGAAGAGACGATGATCTTTTCAAAGTGAATTAACTTATATGTTCTTTTAAGCGTCGACTCATCCCACATCTGCAGTTTGTTCCGTCTCCGTGGAGAGTTCACACGCCTGATCGTTGCCCAATCATCCAAGATGAAGGAACCTGCTCAATCGGCGTCGTATCAGTCGACTATGTACGAGATGGTGTTGCAGGCACTCAGTGTAAGCGTTTCGTCACCAACGATTTTTCAAAGCATAACAGCATTTGAAGAACGGGCCACGACCTACAATACATACGAAGGCTCAAACGGAGATTGCTTACTGGCGAGAGAGAGAGGAAGAGGCGCGACGACGCATAGTATCCACGCGGCGGTAATACAAAAGTACCTTGCTGAACAACCACTGTATTGGTTCCTATCTGTATTAAATTAATAACCAACTCCAAATGGAAACATTGTTTAAAGAGACGCATGAGAGACACCAGGACTACAGTGATGCGGTGGGATAAGTTCTAGAGAGAAACAATGCAAATGACAAGAAACAATGTAAAGTGCGTCAAAATGATGAAAAAAAAAAATTAAGTAGGATAAGGAGGTATCAAGGAAGCTCTGCTCTTGCTGTGAGACTGTCAGCCTGGATCAGTCGAATATGCACATAAAAACACACCTCGCGTCGGTTCTCTGAAGGCCTGGAAAAGAAGCCTTTAGGAGGTTGTTTCCATTATTCCTCCCCACCCCGAGTTTATTCAAGACATCCCGCACATCATCAGGAGCACTCTTTATTGCCTTGCTGTGAGAACGCCATCGTGTCAACTCTGCACGGTCCTTTGAATGGATCGAAGACGTGTGCCGATCCAGAGTGCGAATTGACGTAGAATTCAATGCAACATTCGACGAGCTGCCACGCCCTTCCAGAGCCTCGCGTAGATCTTGAACACCGACACCATGCTGGGTTCGCGCAAGGCTCTGTAAAGACAAATTCTCGATATGCATCAGAGCGGGCGAGACCCTGAGAAACGGTGACACGCCATCGCCTCGAAGGACATCGTGCGTCGATTGGCGTTCAACAGCTGTAGAGAGAGGAGTGAGAGGGTAGTTGTTAGTCAGGCGACAAAGTTTTCGCTAAAAAATGTACATACAGTCTCTTAATGCAGATTCTAGAGTCCACTCCAAGGCCAGACGCCTGAGTAATGCTTGCCGATCCAAACCAGTGACAATCTGTGCATTGTGGTTGGAGGCAAGTGCCTGCACGACTAGTTCTGCGTCAATAAAGTGGTGTGTGGCGCTGTCTGCCCCGATGGTCGGACACCTCGATACTGTGGACCAGTCCGCAGGCTCCTCTGATGGTCGAAGAAGGTCGGGAGTTGTTGTCGTCAAGGGGGGAAGGACAGTTATAGAACCCAAAGATGCAAGAGCCTGATGAGCAATGAGAACTTAATGTCAGGAACATAAAATTAAAATTAAAAAGGGTTTTCTTCACCTTCTGTGCAGCGGCCGATACTTCTTCGCATTCCCATACTCTTCCAATAACGACCCATACCCTGGCTAGGAGTTCTCGTATAGCATGTCGCTTCTCGTTTGCGTATTCCTCTTCATTATCATGTTGTTGCAGGGAAGCGCTTTGAATAGCCAGCAGCATAGGCACTCCTGTGAGCAATGCCTTTCCAGGTAATCGTTCATGAACGGATGTGAGAATATAGAGTAAGTGGGTATAGTCCGAGGGTGTCGCAGCGGGCATGGATTCTAAATTCGACCCAGTATCCATGAGGCTTAACGGCACTGAAACTTTTCGAACTCGAGGTGCCCGCAACGATGCAGAGTGACGGGATTTAGAAGGCTGTTGGGACTGTCCATGCTCAGACTGCGGCGGTGTCGGCGACTCCTTTCGCAATTCAGTTGTAAAAGAAGCCCCTGGTTTTTCTGTTGCAGTTGGAGTCCCGTTTGGAGTAGCAGATATCACATTCACAGAGGGAGGAGAGAGAAGGTGATACGAGGATGAATGGGTGGATTCTGCGGGACTAGAGGTAAGTCCCAAAGAAGACGATGTCGCCAGAGTGAACACTGAAGCATGTAGCGCATTCAGAAATCGTGATGTAGGATCAGATATGATAATGCCAGGAATAGGACGTCGAGATATGACATTAGTAACCTTCCCAACATGCGTTTCACCACTGTGATCTACGTCTGATTCCACCTGCAATGCAAAAGGTTCCTTGGCAACCTCTACGCGGATAAATCGAACTAGTGCATTCGCATAGTCTGCTCTAACACCGTAGTCTGCTTCGCAAAGCAAAGCAAGAGAATCTTGCCAAACCTCTGGCGAAACACGAGTCCGTCGAGAGGGACTGGTCGGAACTCCAAGGCTAGGTATACTTTCAGCATCCGATCCAGGGCTTGTCTCTTGGCCTGTAGAAGACATTTTCTCTGCCTTATCGATGTTGCCAATCGTGGGGGCACATTCGTGCTTATCAGCTGTTCGCAAGAGACCTCGGAGTGCTGCGAGCAAACATCGCATCCCCTGTTCCCTACCTTGCTCACCACTGTTACGCCCACGCCCATGTAAGCCATTGACCTGGACTGATACGAGTCTTCCAACAAGCTCTTCGGCCAATTCAAGTATCTGGTCCTGATAATAAACGTGGGTCCCCAATGCCGCTATACAATTCACAAGTGGTGCCAATAATTCGTCCATTGGATCGACCGAAGTCCTGCGAATGAGAAGGACAAGTAAAAGTGATATTATATTTGAAGTAGAAAGATTGACAAGTGGCGTTGGAGAAGTAAACACGGCTTCGACCATGCCCGCAAGAGCGAATTGCATGGGTGTCGGAGATGGCACATCTTGAAGAACGACCAGGTTGTCGACCAGTTTTTTGGGCACTGCATATCGGTACTGGTATTGTGTCCAATCAATTGTTGTCTGGATGAACCAACGGCAGAACTCCGAGTTTCTCAACCGACGCTCCTGATCCGCACTTTCGAAGGCGGATTGCAGGACTGTGGAGACTTGGTTTGCGTTTCCACGCTCCAACAATGAATGATATGCACGTAAGGAAGCGTTCACAACATCTGATAAGGAAGGACCCTCCTCCCCATCTACATGAATGTGAATGGAAGCAGCCCGTCGTTCAGCAATTGGACGTGGTCGAAACTCTGATAGATAAGCCGAGGGAGCTGAAGGTTGATGTTTGATAACTCCAGCCCTTAAAGAGACGTTACAGAAGAGTTTCCTAGACACAAAGGATGAGGAACTTACTCGATTTTCACAACCTCAAGATCTGCCTCATAGAGTGTCAAAAGGAGGCCAGGAATTATGATGGACACTTGTCTAGGAAACTCCGGTGTTGAGTGATACAATGCATCGGAGGTGACTACACCGGTCAGGGCGGCGATACCAACCAGCCGTCGTCTATACTGGAGTGTGAACAATGTACATCTGTAAAATGAAATGACTATCCACCTATTTCGAGTCTCCGAGTCTCCCTTTTCAGCGACCACTCTGCTCGCATTTGAGAAGCATTGAAGCGCAGTCATATATGATGAAGTCACATGAGCATCTACACCGATGAGCTGTCCATCAGTGTACGTCGTCCACGCAGTAAACTGATACAAGGGATAGTGCATGACATGGTTATTTCAAAAGGAGATAACAAGAACAACTGGACTCACGACACTCGCAGCTTTGGCGGTCACTTCCAAGTCGCGCGGAAAACACGTCATTGCAGCCACGACGGTCGACATGAGGGGTGGTGTAAGTAACGAAAGATCGCTCCTGCACTCTGTCACGAGAGCCTTGAAGATAGTGAGCGTTATAAGCAATGACGCTCTTGCTTTGGCATTCCCTGACCGGCCACGATTCGCCTCCAGCTTGCATCGCTTTTCGAGCTCTTGGCCTAATTTCGTGAGCTTGCTAGGCCGGTTCGACGCGTAATAAGTGAGGCGGGAGAGCTCTTGTGAGTTTGGGCCATGAAGAGGCCCTGGGGCAAGCAGCGCTGAAGGTGGCGGGTAACAGGCTTGAACCAGCCGGACGTGGTTTGGAGTGAAGGGCAGACGCATATAATGCAAGAGAATGGACGTAGCCGTGATGTTACTGTCAACGCCGAGTTCGTCGACAATACTGTGGAAGATATTACCGTGCTGGCCGTGACCATGAAAGGCGTCTCAGCCACTGGTTTCCGGCGCTAAACCTCCCCAACCCCCGCCGGTCCACGATGACAACACCTGTCCAATTTCCCCAACCTGCATCTTTAGATTCAAAATTAAAGGAGTTTGACTCAGTCCCTCTGTTTATGCGATCTCTTCCCGAGGATGACACTGATGATGTTGCTATAAGTGCCCTGCAAAGTTTGGCATATGAAGGGACACCAGATGGTGCGTGATAGATTACAATCCCTCCTTTCCTTAGAAGCACTCTTGGGTAGATAGATTCTACAGAGAATGCCAAAATATTTAAGGACCAAGGGAATGACTACTTCAAAGGAAAAAGATATACTGAAGCCAGAGACTTCTACAAACAAGGGCTGGACGCAAAACCTACTGAGCCGGCGTTATTAGAAGCATTACTCTGTAATCGAGCAGCTTGCAACCTGGAACTCAGTGCGCCATGTTTGAATGCCACCAGAATCTCCATCTCTAAAAGGCAGGCCAGAAAATTATGGTTTTATACTTCGTGATTGTTCGAGAGCAATTTCGATAAATCCTCGCTCCAGCAAGGCACATTATCGGTCAGGTATTGCGTTACTTGCGCTAGAACGATTCGAGGAGACTTTGGATTGCTGCAAGCGATGCCTGGAATTCGATCCAGCCAACAAAAATATCCAGCAACTACTCACTCGTGCGCAAAAGGGGATACTCCTCAATGAGAAGAAAATACAAGAGAAAATACAAGAACTCAATCGAAAGGCAGAGATTAGACGCGAGATGGATTTATGCTACAAAGTTTGTATCTTATGGAATTGTTTAAATCAACACTCAATAGCACGTCGTAGGCTCGCTACCTGATTCCAATCAATGATTCGCATTCAGACACCAGTCCCTACACGCCGCACCTGAAGGATCCTCAATCATCAAATCCGACCTTGATTATTCCTGTTTTCTTCTTGTATCCTCAATACGCGACTTCTGACCTCATTTCACATTATGAGGAAACAGTTTCCTTCAGTAGTCACCTTGAGGACATGTTCCCTACTTCGAGTTCGGAAAATCAGGAACGACGGCCTGAGTGGGACAAGCATGGGGAATACTTGACCCCTAATTTAGTCTTGTACGCCATCACACACAAGAAGCGACTCTTGAAAGTTGGGAAGAAGATGAGTCTTTCAGACCTTTTCGCCGCATCCAAGAGCAAAGACGGACAGTCTGATGGTCTGGAGGTCAAGAATGGTTGTCTTAGTATTGTGGTGCTCCCAAAGGGAGAGGTCGAGCGATGCTGGATAGAGGAATTCAAGTTGACAAGATAGCTAGGACTCCACTCTTGCCATACTAGTAAGCTGGAAATCAGTTTACTCGTTTTCACTATTTTCCTCGATATCATTAGATTACTGGAAGTACGGAGCGTTGTTCCGTAAAAACATTGCTCGCTCTTTATTAAATGAAGAGACTTAGAAAGTAAGCCTCGGTCTTCACAGCTCGACGTCGGTGTCGCTCACCATTCAACGCCTACGGTTGTAAGCACCCAATAAATGTGGTCAAAATGTATAGCGAAATATAGTCACATCATCTGGTGCTTGCGGTAAGGCGTTTCGTTCAATAAGTTCTTTCTTGCCTTTCTCCCAAATTTTTTTACAACTGTTGACTGTGATGTTAACGAAAGATTGTGAATTTTACAATATATTTAGATGTAAGTTTGGACTCCGCATAGGATGTAAAGAGCTCTTTCCCTCCACCACTTACCATTCCTTTAATTTTTCTGTCCCTGAGGAAGAACCTGTATAAAGTACGTCCATGGCAGTAGCATTACCTCTCATTATGTGTATTCATCCTCATCACGAGCAGCTGTATGTCTTATTCTCTCTGGTATAATGACGAGCAGCTGGCAGGTCCAAGCAGCCATTCCACTCCTTTTTCTTTCCAAGTCCCAAATCCCCCCTACAAGATAGGTCTCCTGGGCCATCAAGTTCCACATTCCCATGTCCAACTTAGAGAGAATTATATGGTCTCCGTGCCTCATATGCTCCAGAAGAGATCCAGAAGCTATATCGACGCTAACGCGGCTGACCAATACATTATTCGCCCGCATTTTTATTTCCCTGATCATGAGGTCACTATAAAAAGAATGCACCTGTTTCATGATCGGTTCCTCGGACCTGATACTTATAGCGGGCATCAATTCAACCCTACAATTCTCCCCGGTAATTCAAGCATTTGTAGTGAAGATGGCCTTGATACAGACTTTTCCGACGCTTCACATTTTCGTCAAAGTATGCCGCATAACGAATTACACAGTATCTTTCGACCTGGTGCCCATGGTTTCCGGTTACCTTTGGGTCACCAGGGAGCTACCACATCACTTTCCCCATATCGTTCTGTTACCCCGGAAAAGGCAACTGACTCCCCCTCGTCCTCTCGTGTAGTCACGCCGAAGTTCGAGGAGGTAGAAGACTCGCATTTGGACCTGGCCCTTCGAGTTCGCAAAGAAAGCCTTAGCCCATACGCTCCTATGCCACTTCAGCCAATCTTTCACCTTGAACCACAGTCTAAAACTATCCACGACGCGAAGATGGAACCGATACCATACGTTAGTCCTCCTCTTTCCGACGCCGACACCGTGGAGGCTAAAAGCCCTCCAATTGACCCGCTCCTTATTCGACACCACGAGGATGCATTAGGTCCAGTAGACAGTCCTTTGGCAAGGGGGTCTATCGCTCCGCAAGATCTCTGGCCCATACCTTTCACATCAAAACCTCCTGTACAGAACCATCACGATTTCTGCCTCTCTACAGCTAATGATATTCCATTGGATATTGCGAAACATCATGCCCAAGAATTCCGTGCATCTAGTCCGCATGCTCCACTCTCACAGCCATTTTTGTTGTCGTTCATGGGACAGTCTGCTGGAAATTCGTTGTGGACCTGTTACATTCGTGGCTGTGGGAAGCAACTCACCAGAAAGAGTCACATGGTAGACCATATCAGAATGCATCTTGATGAGAGGGTATATGCGTGCGAATACTGGTACATGCAGGCTAGTAGTATTTTATTGTTCACTTACTCACCTTTCTAGTATAGTCCTCAAACTTTCCTCCGCAAAGCGGACTGCAAAAGACACTCTGTAGCTCATAATCCAGACAAAGCTTTCCAATGTGATCTATGGTATGTGTCAATTAGCTATTTGTGATGCATTCGAGTTGTCTTTTCGTAATCGTTGCAGTGACAAGTCCTTCGGTCGAAAAGACCTTCTCACCCGCCACAAGCGCAAGTGCGAATCAAATTTTAGGAGTGGAACTCGTTCAACGAGCACGAAGGGGTTATCGCGCAAGAGAAAAGGAATGCAAGCTGACAACTCCGACGCTGAATGGATCCAAAACATGATGTATGTCCCTGGAAACCTATTTTCAATACCGCCGGATCATTTCAAGAGGGTCGACCGTGGGTTTATTCCAGAAACTAATGATGGTAACAAGGAAAATATTCCACCATCACCGGAGGGCAGGGTAAGGAAGAAGGCAAGGGTTCTCTTTTAGAACATTTGCTATGTCTATGGCCCCAGTTTTTTTATTCGAAAGGTGATATGCATTAGTGTATTTCATAGCTCGTTCTGTGTCTTGGATCTGTAGCCTAACAATTCAATTCACGTTGTTACGTGTCACCTGTGTAACACCTGTGACAGCCTTTCCTGACGCTTCTACAATATGTCGCGAGGACGTTCCCCCTCGCCGCGGCGTATGGATGCTTCCGATACCGAGATTCGCAGTGTTTCTCCTCCAACTCGTGACACCAAAGAAACCACAGATCTCAAAGTGGTTGTGATCACAAATTTGACAAGGAATGTCGTGGAGTCTCACTTGCGAACCATATTCAGCTTTTATGGCGAAATAAAAAAAATAGATCTGCCTTTGTTCGGAAAATGTATGTTAACAAAATCTATGTTGTCTTGTGATATTGATGCCGTCTTCAAAGCGGGTCAAAACCGTGGCAAGGCGGCTTTGGAATACTTAGAGTCTGCTGCGGCAGAAAAGGCGGCATCGTACATGAACAAAGGCCAATTAGACGGTGCTGTGCTCAGCGTAGAACTCTCGGATGCCGTACTCCGCGACCGCTCCAGGTCTCGGTCCCCACGCCCACCACCACCACCTCCTCCTCCTCGTGCGAGAAACGGCCGAGCGATTCGCAGATCA
>QFEC01000329.1:7758-19400 GCA_003316585.1 Gomphus bonarii | reverse complement strand
GCGATTCGCAGATCACTCTCTCGTTCGCTTTCGCCACTTCCCCGCCGTAGAGCTCCTCCTCCCCCTCCGCCGCGCGACAGAGATTTGCGCAACAGAGACAGGTATAGGTCAAGGTATTCCCCTCCCAGGCGTAGCCCATACTATAACAGGAGACGTGGACCGCCAGGTAGGAACTCTTATAGACCCCGTTCGAACTCGCCTTCGCGCTCGCGCTCGCCGTTACGCCGAGGCCCTCCGGGGCGTTTTGGTCCTTCAAGGCGTTCTCCTAGCTATGAGAGAGGAGGAACAGGGTATCGTGGCAGGAGGTCGAGGAGCAGGAGTCCTTATTCATTGGCCTCGAGCCGTTCGAGGACTCGTTCTTATACTCGCAGTCGTTCACGTTCTTATTCTTACTCGTCAAGATCCTCTAGGAGTCGAACCAGATCACTTCGATCGAGCAGAAGTAGGAGCAGGAGTCGAGACGACATCAGGGACAGCAGGTCTAGAAGTCATAGTCCCCCATAAATGACTAACACACCAACAGGCAGGGAGTCGCTATTATCTCTCCTACTAGTTCCCTATTTGTCTTGCTCTATATGAAACTGTATTGCTGCGATATGTAACAAATGAATGCAAGCAGTACAACCATGATCATGCAGGGTATATGCTATAAATTGTCCGAATTGTCAGAAGCATCATCCGCCAGAAAAGGCCTAAACCAGAACGTTAAGTGCAACATCAGTAATACTTCAAGTTACTCACGTATATTCATAATCATGTCTGCGAATAGCATTCGACATCCATTCTTCATCTGCATCTTCTAATGCGTATCCTGGTCCACCAGCAAGACTCAAAACTACAGGAAGAAGCATGAGCCCATGCAATGCTCCCGAAATGATCAACGTTAGCCACATCCTGAAATAATAGATCTGGTGCATTGTTAAAAAAAGTCAAGAATATACTGGATCAAAATTACCTCTAGTAGCTTTGAGCGGGTCAACGCAAGTACAGAGATACCGATAAGTTTAGTAAAGGTGATACCAGAGAGAACCTGAATCAAAGTATTAATTGAAAATTACCAACAAACCCCAGGAAGTTACTCACTGACGGGCCAACATCGACCATAGCCATCCACATGCGTTCATCTCGTTCCTTTTGTCCAGCAGGATGATCTACTGGTAATCCAGCACCAGCTCCCATGAATGCCCTTGCGATGTGCGAACAGAACTCGACAGCAATGCCAAGTGAGATTACCAAATTAACTAGACTGATGGCGTTCAGGCTGATTCCCCAAATGCCCATCACCCCCATGACGCTGACGACTGTGAGAGCCACAATGCCAGTGACAATAGTTCCTGTTCTCCAAGAACCTAGTAGCAACGCGGTGACAAGAAGAACTGACGCAAGACCAACTCCCAGCACCTCTTGAGTGGTTGCGATGATATGGGCATATTGGTCGAAGTAGACATAGAATAAAGAATAGGGGAAGACTTTGGTTTGTGTTTTCATCGAGATGTCTTCCGCAATTCGATGGGCTGCCGCATATGCATTAATGAAATCGTGCTCAGTCTTCAATGGTGAGTGGAATGTCCTGAAGTGAGAGGCTTGTACTATAGAGTTATTGGAGGTTAATGACAATGCAGAACCATATGCAGCTTTGCCTCCTATGGGACAAGCCTCGTCTGTTGGAGACTGGAGCCATTGTGTAAGGTAAGTCATGAACTCGCTTCCTTCAGGCATGCCGTAAAGAGTGACGTTCCAATTAGGAGTACGATCTTGAAAACAAGGCTTGCAAAGACGTTCCGACTCGTGCGATGAACAGAACTGCAAGGGGTCGGCTTTCCTGATGCGGCAGCAGGATTCAAGAGAGGGATCCAGCCACTTCAAAAAGTCATCAATCCAAGACGCAGTAGGCTGTGATATGAAAGATGAGTCCGTTCTATTCCGCTCGGCCTCAAGAACGTTGGCCACAGAACCTTCGTTACAGGTGGTAAACCGACCGCAGAGATTGCGTTGACCAGCAATAGAAGAGGCGTTTAAACCATACGATACAAAATACACGGGTGGTCCAACATCAAAATACGCATTCAATGCATTGAAGTAAGGGATCAAATACGACTCTGACGGAAGTGCTAATTGCTTCTCTGGAAGTTTAGGTCAGAACAGACGAGAATGATTCGAGTCATTACGACTCACCAAGGCCAAGTTGTATATGTTGAATAGAGATTACGGACGCCACGAATATACCACCAAAAATTATTAAGACTGCACCCTTGACAGGACCACGCATCAAGCAAGGTGCATAAGTTCGCCTTATGAAACGAGCAATTCGACCTAGATTGGGGCTAGGAGCTGCATCTAACAATGCAATGCGCGACGGAATCTTGACACAGGGAAAGCAATCTGCTCGTCCGGACTGAAGTAGTATTAGAGATATGGTCGATAAGATACAAGGAAACTAACTAACCTCCACGCGTCTCAAATCAAGAGTGAGGGCGCTAATGAAAACTGTCATTTGTAATATAGCATTGAGAAATACACTTCCTGCAGCATATAGAGCAAAATTCCGGACAGCCGGCATGGGAACAAGAGCCCCAAGGGCAAATGCAACTGTTTCAGATAACGAGCTCAACAAAATGGATGGTCCCATCTTGGCCAAAGTCCGTGCAACCCGTTCTTCCGGAGAGAGGTGTAGAGGTACAGAATCTGTGTCAACCGACTCCTCTCGCATGGTATCAAATGGTGAACGGCGGACAGGAGAGGCCGGGGATAACGGAGTAGGAAAGCCAAAGCCAACTCCTGAAGCTGGAGATGAGGCGTTTGGACCATGAACCATATTCTGACGATCCAGCTCATGTACCAAGATGAAGACATTGTCTACCCCGACGGCAAGAACCAAAAAGGGAATAACCTCCGCGATGATGAGTGTTACTTTGACACCAAGGAATGAGAATATGCCGACAGAGGAGGAAACGGATATGATTACAAGAGTGATACCGAAAAGACCCAAAGTGAATTTGGACCCGACAAATAATCGTCGAGGAAGTCGCGGAAATATCCGAGGAGAGCGAGGAGTTTCAAGTGAGGAGGAGGAGGAAATCCTGTCTTCTTTAAATAGGCGTGGAAAATCAATAGCCCACGTTTTGAGTGACTTCCAGAGACTATCCTCCTCTGGACCGATCACACCGTTTCCTAGGGTGAGCGAGACGTAGATGAACATGACAATGTAGGAGAGAACCACAATTTTAATGTCCATGTTCGTACTCTTATTGAGTTCTTCCTCTAGCGAAATGCCTGTGGAAAAAGCTATGTCGGACACGGCAGTTTGAGGGCTTCCTTTTGCAAGATCCTGAAGGTATGCTTTTAGCGCACGCTCCCACTCCTCTGCTTTCTGTTTGGTAGCCATATCCAGGGAGTCGGAAACGACATATGTAACAATGAGTGCACGAGCGGTCAACCAGTTAATACTTTCATTGTTAGTGCCTTGAGGAACCCCGCCTAGCACGTACTGGGGTGCGAGTGGCTGCTGGAAGTCGGGTAGACAGTTCGAGGGCTGCGATGCGCAATTTCGGATACGATCAGCCCATGTAGTTGCATTATACTCATCCAGGCTGTGGTCGGTAAACCATGCAGTAAGGGACTGGACGACACATGCTCCTTGCTGCCCTGCTGGTTTGAAGCAAACGTCGTTCAAAGTATAGCCATTTGGAGTCGACCGAAGCGCTCGTATGTCTCGTTCGACTTGGAACCACCATTTCAGACGGTCCCATGTCAAGATGGGTCCGTCAAGTTCTGAAGGGAAAAAATACTGTTGTGCATCGATAGATGCTGCTGGGGTGACGAAAATTTGTTCTGTGCGATAAAACGGGCCGAAGTTGTCATCAAAGAATTCTTTCTGAAGTTTACTCTCCGAGGACGGTGATACCCATAATCGCACAGGATCCGTCTCTACTTCGAAATCTCTCCATCCAATGTTCATAAGAGCAACAAGACTAAAAACAATGCAAAACGTCAACCAAGGATGATTAGCGCAGGAAGCACCTAGACGATAAAACGAGCGTCGGAGGAATGTATTGAGACGGTACTGTCTGGGCTGTAGTGTTTCGATGGGATCAAGTAATGAGGCTCCTCGGCCAAGGTGGCGGGATTCGGACTGACCGCCAGTGGAATCTTCGCCATCAAGATATTGCGCAAGAGATGATGCACCAACGAGTGCACGAGAATGCGACCCGGGAGAAGACGCATTTCCAGACGGTGCATCTCCCGAAAGGGCCACGCGTTCGTAAGTCTTCTCTCGACGATGTCGAATTGTCATATCAATGAGATAGCCGATTATGAATCCTACTGATGCCAGACCATACGCCAGAATAAGGATGAAGGAAAGACAGGATATTGACCCTATCTGACATGATGGTTCCGTACCTGGGGGCGGGACATAAGGGAGAACTGGACAAGTGGATGGGCAGTCAATACAAGCGCAGCGGCTAGTAAGATCAATGTCGAAACAGTTGCGAGGTAATGGATCAAGGGCGATTTTCTCCGGTGGTGGATGTTGAGGGTAATTGATCTGAAACGGACTACCTACAGGTTTCTCGTCGCCCATATATTTGAGGAATGCGCTGTAGTTCTTAGCGCCACCACCGATGAAGTCCATAGCATATCCATTGGATGCGCTAAACTTGACATCCTTGCAACTGTCGTAAAAACCCTGGCTGAACCGTGAGCTAACGTGAAAGTCCACCGACTTCACAGCCGTCTTCCCGGTGCTTGATTGCTGAGTGGAAGTTACATTGAGAAACGTTGCTTGGTCTGGAGAACACGTGAAGGAACAGTAGAATGAGCGAAAGTTGTTGCGACAAGCTGGGCACGGCGATATAATGCTTTCTGCTTGCGACAAGCTTGATTGAAGTGTCTGAACCTGCTCAGAAGTGCAGCAAACGGGTCCTTGCGCATAAGATGTGCCGCAAACAGATTGTAGGAGGGCTCGGAACTCATCGTTTTCGGGCTGCAGGAACCGTAAACCTCGCTGCCTTGTTCAAAATCATTCTGCTCTCACCTCTACCGCTGGACCATCATATGGACAAGGAAGTTGCTGTCCGAACCATCCTTTTGTTCCACATGCACCACGCATGGCACAGCGGCCATTCGAGTCTCCATTGCCAGACATGGCGCGTGCGTGCAAGAGACGTACGATCCCGTAGAGTCACGTGACGCGACGTGCCTCAGCATGCACTACGTCGCGTTGCTTAGCGGGGGCAAGGACAGCTGCTACAACCTGCTTCATTGCGCTAAGAACGGTCACCAGCTCATAGCTGCTGCTTCTCTTGGTCCTCGTCCCGGTGAAGGTTAACGAACCAGCAGTAGCTCTCTGGCTTCTTAGCTCATCATCCTGCAGATGAAATTGACTCGTATCTCTATCAAACGGTCGGACAGGATGCTATACAGCTGGTTGCAGATGCACTTGATATCCCCCTTATCCGGCGAATAATCACTGGAGAAGCTGTGCAACAAGGCTCCGAGTATGGATCAAGGTTGACTCTTGGAGGTGTGCAAGGGGACGAAACTGAGGATTTGTTAGAATTACTTTCGGAAGTCAAGGTCTGCAACTGCAACAGCTTCCTTGTTCTGATTTTAGACTGCCTTCTTTAGGCCAAATTTCCTAATGTACAGGGAGTGTCCGTTGGTGCTATACTCTCAAATTACCAGCGTGTCAGAGTTGAACATGTGTGCCAACGACTTTCATTGACACCCCTGTGCTACCTATGGCAGCGTGATCAAGCAGAGCTTCTTGCTGAAATGGTTGATAGTGGCTTGGAAGCCATTATTATCAAAGTTGCTGGCATTGGTCTTTCTACACAGCACCTCGGCAAGACATTGGCTGAGATGCAACCTACTTTAAGGAAGTTGGTAAGTCTCCTCCCTTTCGGCTTTCTATCTATTCGAAATGTGTAGAACAGCATGTATGGCGCACATATCTGTGGTGAAGGAGGTGAATATGAATCTCTAACCCTGGACCTACCTCTCTTTAAGTATCGCATCATACTGTATGTGTCATTCTATTCATCCCTGAGCCGAATCCTCATATATTGTTAGGGAGACTGTCGAGACTGTCATTCATTCAAACAATGATTTTGCGACTGTTGCGTATCTTAAAGTGAAAAGTGCACGCTTGGAGCGAAAAAACTCTGACTCCCTTGCTTCCATCACGGTCCCATCACCTCCTATTTTGGATGGTGTAGATGACGCTGTCCAACAAGCTGTTTCGAGCACTAACTCAGACCTGGAACTTTCTTTTAAGGTTGCTCTTCCGACCACACATCACCATCAAGATCTTACTGATTTGGCACACGTCAAAAAGATTGGACCATGGGTTGTAATAAGTAATGTTGAGTCAACCATTCCGTCAGCCTCAGTCGAAGAGGAAGTGCGAAATTGTTTTTTAAGTATACAAGGTGCGACTCAGTAGGTTTCATCATTGGGAGCTGAATCGATTTTATGTATAGGTCATCTGGCCCATTATTCTTTGTCCATTTCTCATATCGCCAACATGAATCTATTCATCTCATCGATGGAGTTGTTCCCCATCGTCAATCCAGTATACGCTTCTTTTTTTGGCACTAGTCCCCCGGCACGAGCTTGTGTAGCTGTCGATCTACCTACGCCCATTCACATTCGCCTCGAATGCATAGCCTTTGACGAATCTCGCCTTCTCGAAAGACAAGCTCTACATGTTCAAAGTCTGAGTTACTGGGCACCAGCAAACATCGGACCCTACTCTCAAGCCATTAAGGTGGTTTCTCAGTAAATCAAGTGATATTTTATTCATAACTCGTCAGGTTGGAGAGCATGTCTTCGTCTCTGGACAAATCGGGCTTGTTCCTGCAAATAATACGCTTCCTTCCCCCCAGTCACTTTCTCAAGAAGTGGCATTATCTCTGCGGCACATTCGTAGTGTAAGCAATGCCATGAAGCGCTCCTCGGCGGCTTGTTGGGAGGGCATGACACAATATGCTATCTTTTGGTTGGCTCATGCCAGCCACTTGGTGCCGGTGCGACATGGGGTGATGGTTTCTGAAACGGTGAGTTCCGATGAGGGACTAAAGCCTTTAAATATATCTCATGCCTTTCAGGTTTGTCCAGGAAAAGCGCCAACTCTATTTGTTGTCGTCAAGTCCTTGCCAAAAGATGCTCTTGTTGAATCCCACGTGTTGCTACACTCCACTCGAAAAACACTATCTGGCGACGACGACGACGACACGGACTTGTGTTCTGTGCCTAGATTCTCATGTGGTTAGACTACCGTTTCCCAACGTACAATCGCTGACTCTAGTTTATAGGACAGCTACAGGATCTGCAAGCGTGCTGGGAAATTACCTACTTTGACGACATGGACGCATTCATCTTCATAGTTGCATGTATGAATCACGACGGCATGTGTTTCGTTCGCTTGAATCACCAGCTTCTCACTATCCCAAAGAGATATCCTTCTTAGCAGATCAACTTGCCTCTTTTCTATCATTCCACAGCCGAAGGCTAAACTCGGTTTCCATACGGTTTTTTCACACTCCGGGGGCAGCACCTGATTGTAAGTACACGCTCGTGATCAACTTGCTCTTGCACCGTAACGAAGTTTCGATAGTACGTCGACTGCTTGGTGATATATTTGGTTCAAACAGTAACGTACCACCTGTGATGGCTATACCATCTCGAATGATCGCTACATGGGCAAAGGATGACTGGGATTACGCCCTTTGCTTTTTAGGGTTGTAGCGTAGAATACAAATCGTGGACAGAAGATTAATTCTGCTGAGAATTCCATAGTGGGTTCATCTGCTTTTTGAATGGCTCTAGAGTAAACTCGAGCGCAGAGCATGGGTATCCAATTTCAAAATTTTGCAAGACGCTTGGGTGCAAAATGCCAAGAGTGCCAATCTTGATATCACCCGAGTCCGCAGATATAACACCATCTGGTGTCTTGGATCGTGGGGCACGATAGTAAATGTTGGCGGCGCGACCTGATAAGAACGTTGCATCTGTAAGAATGAAGTTGCCTCAGTGTCATTAATTGATCCACACGTCGGGAAACGTCACCATCTGTTTCACTGATATAATAACCCATATCGGTTTTGTTATCCCCTAGCGCAATCCTCGGTATTTCAAGCATCTGCATCAATCTATTCAACAAGCCGTGAACGACTTCAAACCCAGCTGTCTTATTGCACCACACAGCCGCCGCGTGCCGAACATTGCGTGCTTGCCGATGGAGAGTTGCGTCCTTGACCACAACGTCTGCAGTCTCGAAGACACGGATTGGAAGAGGATGACTTCGGTTCTCCCGGATTGTTTTAAGGAGTCCGGGAATGAGTGTTGTGCGCACAACCTGGAATTCGAGCGTCTTGGGATTGGCAATCTTGACCGCTTGAGTACCATCATCGACGCGATTCAACCACTCGAAGTTCTCTTCATGCGAACACTACGAGAACGAAAGATTAGCAACTTCCGTCACCATATGATATATGTAATTTACCAAAATGAGCGGGAGGACCTCGATCCAGCCTGCCATGGCCCATTCAAGACGCACTAGGTCACTTAGCTTGCTAATGGCCAAAGGCTGGGCCACGGTATTTGTAGGAGGGAACGTTTTAGGTAGGTTGTTGAACCCATACGCAATAGCTGCATCCTCCATGATGTCGCATTCGTGTAATATATCCGGGCGAGTCGGCGGCACTTGCACCAAGAGCTCGTCGTCGTTTTCGGGTGAAACTTTGGCTTGCAGTGACATACGTCTGAGGAGTGAACATATTTCGGGTGATGAGAGAGACAGTCCAGTGCATGCGTTAATGTAAGATTTGTGAGCAATGGTGCTTCGGGAAGAGATATCTGGAGTGACTCGTGTCTCTCCATTAGGATAGACGACTTTGATAGGCTCCACACTTGGGGTATACAATTAGGATGAACCTCTTGTGATACCGAGTTTGAGCTTACGTGAACGGTTCTGCACAATGCTCCGCAAACATCAAAGCGACCATGTTGATGACAATAGAAAGCTTTGTCTCGTCTGTGGCAGTAGTGTCAATAAAGACATTCCGTGTATTCAAGGTAATCTTGGAATGCTCTGAATTGATTATAGGTGGCATAGATAGCACTTGATCACGAGTATCGTATATTATAGGGTATACGGGGGACTCCTTGATGATGTGGAGATACCGCGAAAGATGCTTATCCGACTATACACATCATTCTGTGTTACATCGATATCACATGCAACATTTGTTCCACCTACCTCGTACACCGCCATTAGTTCCTCTGCGGTATACGACTTTTCTTTGTTCAGAGGTATGAACTTGATGTCTTTAGGTGATCTGGCTTCATAGCGGAAAGGTGCTTGTAATGTGTCTAGGTCATGAGTTCCAATGGCGACAAGTGTGCGCCGACGTGCGAGGTTCTGGTGCAATTTGTCTTGCAGATCTATGAAAGAGGCGTAGGAACGTGGAGTAAATTTAATGTTGCGGAGAATAGCTCCAGCGAAAAAAGGCCGGATCTGTGCAGTCTGCAACAATGTCTCAAGTTATAAAAAAGCGAGAAAAAGGACAAGAGAAACAACCTCGGGTGCCACAGCAACAGTTAATAGCTCCTTCTCTCCACCGAGAGGAAGGACAAGCCTGTAATCTGGGGGTATATCCTTTTGAAGGAAGAGTCGCAGCGCGCGAGCGATGCCCTCTATACATAATAGATCGTATCTGGGAAGACAAAATAAGTTCACAAAGAAATTTAAAGAACGAACAAGTTTGCCTGTTTGCTGGGATCTCTATTTTCAGTTGCTATGAAGAATGAGACACGGAGTGAGAGGATGATCAGCATACATACCGGACGCTCTATAGGGAGACCGCGTTTGACAGCTTCCAACACTTGATCTGTTGTCTGATATGGAGTTAAGTCGCAGCTCGAACAGGTCACCAATGCATCCAACGTACATCCTCGTCGAGCTCAATGCCAAATTCGAAGCAGAGCTGGTCAAACTCCTCAGTAGCTGATGCCTTGCTTTAGGATTAAAAAATGAGGATGCACATAGACACTCACAGTACTGGTGCCCGAGGAGATGATAGAGGTCAGCCTTGTCAACAGCGATCGTAGGCATCCTGAGCAAGTTCGAGTCAAGCGGCGCCGAGTTGTGGGTTCTTGACTGTGGCGCTTACTTGGCATTATTGCCTGGTTGCCACCATGGCGCAGAGAGACATTTCTGCTCGTCTGCGCAAGGCGGTCAAAGGTACTTCGTGCCCTTGTCCTCGTCTTCGTATGGCTAATCATGAAATGCTATAGAAAATAACCTCTTTCTTGTAAAGCGTCTCATCGCACGCACAACAGATATAAGGAACACGGACCCTGGTGCCGCTCGCTACACATCTCTCGCTTGGGCAGCCGTCTTCGGGCACGAAGAAATATTTGATTTTCTTCTCGCCAAAGGGCATGATGATGATGAGCTCAGCAAGGTCTGCCTTTCCTTGTACCACTTTGTAGCTATAATATTAACAATCCGCGCATACTTGTAGGACGCTGAAAACAACACAATATTAATACTACTTGCTGGCCTCCGTTCAGGGGCCAATAGCCCATATGGTTCGTACCGCTATCCGGACGGTCTTCAGCACGCCGCGCTCCGTATGGCGCGGTCCTACCACATACGATTTCCTTCCATCATCGATTGGTCCAATGTCCAAGGCAAGACCGCGTTGCATATGGCAGCACTCAGAGGAAACGACGAATTTGCCATGGTAGGCACGTCACTGTATCATGTTGGGTTATTTTGACGTATCCATAGATGCTATGCGACTTCCAAGCAGACATTGACCTTGCAGACTTATTAGGGAACACACCGCTACATTAGTGAGTGTATTTTTTCGATGTCGATTGAGATGCTGACTTGTCAAGTGCGAGTTCTTGGGGCCATCTGGCAGTGAGTTTGTTCATTCACAGAGCTGGTTTCCCTCTTGATCGCCGGGACAGGTTGTGAAGCTTCTTATTGAACGTGGGTGCAATTTCGTGGCGCGAAATAATGAAGGCTACACTGCTACCGATTATGCATATTCGTGGGTCGAACTGTTGATGAGTTTCTGCAATGTCTCAAATCTTCTTAAGGAATCACACCAAAGAAACATTGGAAGATTCTGCTCGTGCTGTTCATGACGCCCGGAAGAACGCTCGAAGACCACCGTACGTGCAAATGCGAGCCGTGAGCCTCGACGAGGAGCGTCCGTTACCACCGAAAAAAGACTGGAAGCGACCCTATCCACGAGTGCGAAGCGGTTCAGGGACAACGACAACCTCAGATAGCGCAGATGAACTAATGACACAGGTACCCCCCAGTCAGTCCTCTGTCTCGTCTACAACATCTTCACAACCCTCTGGACCGTCATCGAATGGTTCCTTGCCCCACATAACTCCGCCTCCGCGAAGTCAATCTCATGGTGCTATGAACGGACAAATGGAAACTCCTAGGCCCCTCCCGCCCTCACAGTCATCGTCTAATACCTCACTGGGTGTCGCTCCAACCACTCACTCCGTACTGTCTCCAATAGCCAGTCGTGTACTTGCAAACGACGCAGGTGCTATGGCCGAGTACATGAAGCGTACTCGGAGTGGTTCCCATGGGGAGTCTTCGCGAC
>QFEC01000326.1:22622-36230 GCA_003316585.1 Gomphus bonarii | reverse complement strand
TAGGTAATTAGTTAAAGCTCAGTCTTGAGCTGGTCAATACACCGACAAGTATCATTGCTCATTTCCCTCTTCCGCTCCTAAGTATTGAAGCTCTTGTTGTTGCTGACACCAGTGAAGGAGTAAACATAAAGGAAAATAAAAGGAGAAAATTATAGAAAATAGGAAAGTGTTTGTCCCCTGACAGTGGTTTTATTACCAGTGAAAATGGTGGAGATCCCCCTCATCTCCTTAAAATGAATCATCCCCTCCAAGATCAGGGGTATGTATGATATCTTGGAGTAAGATCCTCTTCTCCAATCTGTTGGCTTGTATTATAGCCAAGACTGTACTTGTGCCAATGTATAAGATATGATTGTGTTATTGCTAGGTAGACATGTTGCAATAATATCAGGGAATGATACTCAGAGAGGTGGTATTTCATGTGTGATGTGATGTGAGCATCTAGAGTCTAGCATCCACTTAGTTTCACACACAATATAAAAAAGTGACATCATTTGAGTCAGTAGTAATGGTTGCAGTCATGCTACTCGAATGATTGGACAGTAATCTATGATAACATTCACAGAGGGGGTATTCTCTTTTTCTTTGCCTTTCTCCTTTGACTTCCTGTCCTTTTTGCATTTGCTCTGTGCTTCCTCTTTGGAGAGGCCACATTCCTTACAGCAGCAATCCTTCTCCCACTGTCCAGAACCCCCACAGAAGTGTAGGAATCCTTGGAAACCTTTTTGCTGGGTTTGATAGTACTGAGACTAGTGGTTGTGCCCTGTCATAGTTTCTAGGACAGGATCTGTAACCTCATGTACATGCACATGAGCATCTTATACTTGTTTATGTTAGCTAAGTAGCACATGCAGGCTGTCTGTGATTGGCATGCCCACTGACTTGATACATGACCTTAGCTCAGGCATTTCATTTTGATTTGCTGAGTGAGGAAGAGTTCAGGTAGGAGTGAGGTGGAAAAGTATTTGGTGATATTGACCCAGAGGTTGAGGCTGGTGCAAGTGCCATGTGTCATAGAGCTGCTTCCAATTTTGGGCACGTATTTCATCTTCCTTGATGGATGGCCAGACAGTTTTTTTGATGGTGAACTGTATCAGGCCAAGTCCTTCATCATTATGTCTCTCCCATTCATTAATTGCCTTGGCTTCTGCCTCTGTGGGAGCTGTAGGCTGGGTTGCTTTTGGGCATGTCTCTTAGTCTTCTGCGACAAAGGATGTGGGTCAGAAGGTACTTCTGACCAAGTAAGACCAGTCTTCCCAGTTGGTGCCATCAGACTTCTCAATTGATGGGAGGAACTTAGAGGCGTTGGATGACATATTGTGATGAGTAGATACACATAGAAAGGGTTGGGAGCTGACAAATATATTCAATGTGAGTGTTCAGTTGGGACCCATAACTTATTGGTAGGACAACTACACAGGCAGGATCTATAACGGTGTAAGCTCGGTGAACAGACTGCGGTATTACGGCCGCCTAGGTGTGCTTTATACATGTTGCGGTGACTATTATAACTATGGAGAATGATCGGCCAGAAAGATGACCTGTAACCCATAGTTATGGCGTTATTTTATCCGGTGATTCTTTAAGTGTCATTGGGTGCTTTTACAGCATATTAGAATGACCAATGTTTTCCCGTGCAGTGAGTCTTCTTTGGCATGTTTATACGATGACGAGTTAATGTAACATCCAAGTGGTTTCACTGAGACAAAGGACCTACTCACCTTGCGGAACTTGCTCATTCGAACATAGAACACAATGGACTCTGAGAGTCAAATGAACAAGTGAAGCGGATAATTGGTCGTGAAAAAAATCCGGGTAATGAATGGATTCAATCGTCCACTCCATGATAAGCACACATGGTTAGGAATTGAAGAGCTCTACATTTCTTAACAATAGATGGACTATACAAGTAAGTGCGACACGAAATTGATTTCAGTAAGCTTTATCACTATGTTTGACGTTCGTGTGGTGACGACAAGAACGAAAAGAGGTCTTCCAAAGGCAGTCGATGGCATAAAGCCAAAGAACCAGAAGAGAATGATCCTCCTTCCATGGAAAAACTGGAAAGGCGATGTAGTAGCTCCACAGGATCGCATGGTCAGAAGAGGGCTGTTAACCGCTTTGGCGTCTCGCTGGATATTCAAGTTTTTGAGATAGGGTAGCCTATCGTGTTCCGATTCATCCACAGTCGACAGCGCTGAAGACCCAAGTTCCGTCTACCATTGGTGGGTGTCTTTATAAGTTTGAGAGACGAAAGTTATTGTGTCCAGGGGTATGGAGCTTAGCTGTTCGTGATTAAGGGGAAGACTAAGGTGATTAGCCAAGCAGAACCGAAGTAGTTGCAGTGTACAACCGTTGCTTGGCTCCGTTGATGTGCCATGTTGTAATTAGAGCACCGAATGGGTATTTCGTTACACGTCAAAGAATTTAAACCAACTCATTTGCTTTGGTCATGGATCATTCTGGATCAGGCTTCAGCATCACGAGTAGCAGTTGTAGGGTCTGCACACAAGAAAGGAAACGTGACTTGTGGCCTGTGAGGCTAAATAAAGCAAGTCAGCAAGTCACGCTGGATTGGATGAGGTAAGGCACCGCATCCCAAAGACTGAAATCTCCTATGGCACTGCATCACGTCACGTTGACTAGCTCGGATCCCATTCTCGCCGACCCGAGGCACTGGAAGTGGCCAAAAGCAAGAGTATTGCAGACAGTTCTTCGATGGAACATTATTGAGTGTGCTCGCCTCCAGAAGCGAATCAGATTTCATTCTAAGCCCTTGACAAGACATAGTTTTATTCTGCACAGCATGAACCTGATAGGGCGGTTGTTTGATCCAGATTTGCCATGCGCGCTCCAGTCTCTGCACCTTGTTATCTCACCCGGTATTGACCAACATGACCCCGAGCTTTTCCGTAGACTCACTGCTAAAGTTGACCCAGCTGCCAGCTCTGCCACCGTCATCAGAGTCTGTGGTCACAACCTCAATACTTTCTAGTACCTGTTCCTTCCATTCTCTGTCCCTTCCACACAAACTCCCGTGGGACATTGGTGCTTTCGGTGCTTTCATTAAACGTAGAAAGGATGGACTTGTCAAGTCTGGCACTCTGGCAGGGTTGATACAGGAGTTAATCGGTTTGTCCGTCTCCAACATTGTGTAGGATCAGACGAAAGATAATGCCGTTTGATGCTATTAGATGTTAATGCGGACAGAGACTATAAAGAAACATTTTTGGTATTATACTCAACGTTTTCAACTGGCGAGGAGGTGCTACGACTTTTAGTTGAGCGATTCCGGGCAGTTCCTCCTTCAGACACTACGGAGCCAAGCACCGATTTGCGACTCCGGTGAGACAACTCGTTTTATCTTATGCAGTTTCGCCCCCTGAGAGATTGTGTAGTATTTTCTTGGTCTTGGAATTCTGGCAGGAATCGGATTACATCGCTGTAACAGATATCAATCTTCTTCAACAAATGAAAGACTTTGCCGTTTCCGTGCATAACGCGTCCACGGTCTCTGCCTTATCCTACCATGCTCAAAAGTTGGCAGAGACCACCGACAAGAATGTACTAGTTCTTTCCTTTCTCTGGAAATGAGTTTTACCACTGATGACCTGCAGTTGGCTTCGTTAATATCAGCTCAGTCGCACCTCACCACTCTTACAAAGCGGAGTCTTCTCAACTCTCCCCTTCTTTTCGAATTTAATGCCCGAGACCTCGCTGATGCACTCACCTCAATCGAAGGGGCCCGATTCCGGGAGCTCAGGGAACTGGACTATGTACACTGGTTGGAAGGAAAACTGGAGTCCAACCCCGTTATTTCGTTCATTATCGAAAATAAGAAACTCAGTTGTTGGGCTGAGAGATCGATCCTCAGATCTCACGATCAGTCTCAACGAACTGTGAATTTGAACTATTTTCTGTCCACTATCAAGGTTAGCTGGTAGAGCCAAGACTCTTCACTCACTCCCTGATTCTTTTGTTGCTAGGAGTGTATACGGCTTCGGAATTTCTCCTCCGCCTGTGCTCTTTCAGCAGGAGTAACTACCAAAGCGATCACTGATCTTAAGGGCAGCTTTGGTCGAAGAAATCGATCCCTCTTCCGAGACGCCAAGGCACTTATTTCTGTGGACAACAATCTCAAGGCATATCGGACGGCCATAAAGGAATCCAAACATGCTTGTATCCCATGGTTGTGTAAATGTTCAATTTACGGCCTTTCATTTTGTATCTACTGACTGAATAGACAGACGTTCATCTTCATGATCTCAAGATATTCCATCGGGGTTGCCCTGGATTTGTCGACGAGGATGGTCACACCAAACTGATTAACTTTGAGCGATGTCGGCAGATTCGCCACCGAATCCGCGAGATCCAACGTTACAAGCCTTCTGTCATAGAGCCAGCCAATCCTGTGCATCATGCCAGACTCTGCACATTGGTGGAATATGAGCTTAATGCAGCCCCAGAGCCTTACAACTGGGTGCAGGACAGGAGTGAAAATTTAGCTGCCGAAGAACGAAAGAACTACTATAAGCAACAGCCAATCATTGGAAAGCTCCAGGCAGGCCACCTACCCTACAAACCACTCCGAAGACCGACTCGTTCAGCGCATGTTCAGCCCCAGAGATCATCGTCCTTGATGGATTATTGGCTCCAGGGCGAGACATCTTTATCGTCGAAAAGACCCGCATCAGGTGGCCTTGAAAACATCAATAGTTTACCTTTCGGAGTGGACGTCTTCACCAGAGACTCGAAGCGATGCTTGGATGGGCGCATAATTCGTCCGGGCACAATGCCAACAATAGTTGCAGGTCGTGCAGATATATGGGAAGGTATTTTTGGTGATCAGAAAGTGGCTATAAAACGGATCAGGTCTTTC
The DNA here is from genome assembly GCA_003316585.1 of Gomphus bonarii. Lineage (NCBI taxonomy): Eukaryota > Fungi > Basidiomycota > Agaricomycetes > Gomphales > Gomphaceae > Gomphus > Gomphus bonarii. The sequence continues at coordinate 31,351 of QFEC01000326.1, read as the reverse complement.
TCAAGAAACGGCGGACGCGTCGCCGAGGAGAAACTTCTTACAGTAAGTCTTGTATAATTTCACTGTAAAAGTGTCAGTGATTATGGCACTAGCATATGAAGCGAGAATATGCAGCATGGATCACGATCTCTCATCCTGCTATCCTCAAATGCCTCGGCTTCACCTACGATCTTTCACCGCAATCTTCCTCATTGCCATCCTTGATATCACCCTGGATGTCAAATGGGACTCTCCCCAAGTACATCGCGAGTCATCCTGAAACGGACCGTCTCAAAATTGTGAGATTTCTAAAGTAATGACTATCGGATGTACCAACGTTTTTCCAGCTGCTTGATGTCGGGGATGGTCTATCGTATCTTCATGCACAAGCTCCGGCAATTATTCATGGAGATATTCGAGGAGTGAGTTCTGGCACGGGTGTTTTTAAGGGAGTGTTGTCTGACGATGCCTGAAACCAGGACAACATATTGATCTCGGACAATGGTCGTCCGTGCCTCGATGTCTTTTGGAACATTCCCATGTTCGAGGATACAACCACACCCCCTGACTTCGATATTTCCAAGAATGTTTCAGTGCGCTGGAAGTCTCCAGAGTTATTTCACGGTACCGCCCCCAGCGCGGAAAGTGATGTTTGGGCCTATGCAATGACTGTCCTGGCAAGTTTCAATATGCATTGGTGGTCTCTTCCCTGAAATGTGACCCCGTTATGTGTAGGAGATCATGTCAGAGAGGTTCCCTTACGCTGACATCAAGGACGAGCTGGCTGTGATAATGATGATCCGTCAAGGCCAGCTGCCGCTGCGATCTCCAGATATTGCACTGCCGAAACAAGTATTTGATGAAGTTTGGGCGATATGTCAGAAATGTTGGAACATCTTACCCAAAGGGCGACCCTCCATGCGGGAAGTACTTTCAGAATTGACTTGCCTCATCGAAGGATGACACTCACCACTCGAACCGGTCGCGACACAGGAAGTTTTATTTCTGTTCCTGATACCCACAAGAATAAAGACTTTTGTAACTATTTATCTATGCTTCAAGTTTAGCTTGAATAAGTTCGAGAATATATATATATATATTGTCTTCAATCTTGAGAGAACCGAAATAGTTACTAGAGAGCCTGTGGCAGGTTATCAGCACGGACCGGCATTGCTTGCATTACGTTCGAGGGTCTTTCGTTGCTCTGTGTCTTCCGCGTTGTTTAAGGTAGTGTAGTACGGTTTCAGATTTCCGACACCATTTACAAAAAGCAGCTAGATACATTAATCTTTGTGAGGAAGACATTATAAGGAGATGTGGCCCGTGTACAAGTCCATGATCATGTGGTGGAAGGCATGGAATGTAATGAGTGTGGGGAGTCAGAAATACTATTAAAGCCATGAGTAGCTTAACCTGAAAACAGACGTTACCTAGTTCTGACATGACTTGGCTTCAACTTATGTGTTAGGTACATTCTGGTTGTGTCACTGTATTTCAGGAGGAGTTTAGCTAGTAGCCAAATTGTTCAGGACTGAACAAATAGCCATGTACAGAAGAGAGTGTAGGGCTTAATTTGGTTTCTGACTGAAGTACATACATGAACAGGACTATGTTTAAATATTAGACAAGAATGGAGATAATAGACCTGGATAACAAATGAGGAATGAGAAATGTAACTTAATAGATATGGAAACAGGGGATGTGTGACCATATGTGAAACAAGGTGACCAAGCTGAAGACTGAACATATGTGAGAGACTTGTGATAATTTAACATATGTGAACTTCAGTCAAATAGACCAAGGGAACCAAACTCAGTCAAATTGTACTTTGACACTCTTGGCAAAGCCCCATTCAGAATGTTTTCAAACCAAATGAGGTAATACTACTTATTATATAGAATGACTATTGGTGATTTATGGAATGATTTCTGTACTGGGAATATGCCACCATGCTCTGACATCCCAATAGGTAACATGGCCTTGGTGGCTGCATATATGCACTGGTTTTATGTTTCCTGCACAGTCTTATGTTCCAATTCTTCTCTTTTGCCTGTTGAGTGGTTTTCAATTATTTATTCATTTTCCCTTTACTCTATAGCCTTCCAATCATTGTGCAGCCCCCCATCTTCCTCCTAATCTCTGTGCTCAGTCTTCCCGGTGCTTGTTCCTTAGAACAAGGGCCATATAATGGAAATACACTGTATATACAAATGAAATGTAAGGTGAATAGAGTAATCATGTTGTGGATTTTGTAGTTATTTATTTATAAACTATTTATTTTCTTTTTTATCTTGTTTATATATCTGCCTCTTGCTTCTTTTTCCCTTTGTTTGTACTATAACTAGCCTAGCAACTATGATTCTTTGTTTTTATTACAACAGTACAGAGAGACTCAAAGAGATCAAGGATCATAGTGATATTGCTTTCTGGGATGGTGAGGTGGAAAGGGATAGTAGCAAAGCGTGGAAAAACCGTAAACTGTAGCAAAGAGTAACTATCCACTCGCCCACTTGGGACTCCATCCCCATAAGACAAAAGAGCATCACAGAATTAGAAAGCATATTTAGACGTGGAAAGTGTGGGGTTGAAGATAATCATGCGGCTGAATGCATGAATGGCCTGCAGGCGTGAAAAGTGAAGAGGAAGAAGCGATGACGGAACTTGAGACGTGGACTGAAGAAGAAATTGCGGAAGCGCAGGGAGAAAAGATGAATCTGGGGGATGTGGGACGGTAACCTGCATGAAGACCGTGATGCACTCCCACAGAGTAATAGGCTTGTAATGCGTATGGGTGAGAAGAAGACTTTAAGTTTGAGATATGAGAGAGTTGAAATTAGAGCCAGGGTCGATCGATATATAGTCCGAAATCGAGTTCGGACAATACGACATAAACCCCACTCCGGAAGTGTCCCAAAATCCATGGCCGCATTTTCCCTCATATCAGGGATGCTGGGTCTGTGCGGTGGGGAGGAGAGGAAAAGTCAAATTTTAAGCAACACACCCACTCGAATGCCCGAAATTCTTATTCTTGGTGCAGTGTGAACGCCAATAATTCTTTTGGGGTCCTTTTGATAATTTTTTTCTTCCAGTCTCTACACCTTTCGCCCACAAGGTCCCAAAGGATCCAACTCACTCGTCTCATTCCACAGTAGCTTAGATGTATGGACCCAATGAAGAGACGTTCGTCTTCTATTCCAAGAATCAGTTTTCGCTGCTCTTCAAACCCAGAGAATGCACGGCGAGAGCCGAGTGATGGATACTCCGATAGTTTGGGGTATTCCACAAATAGCATCTTCAGCAATGGGTTGGTCAGGCAGAATTGTATTGTGTCAAGCACTCTGTCGTTGGGGTCATAGATGCAAAAACCCAAATGAGCTATGTTGGGTAAGTAAGAAAGGAAATCCCTTAGACCCTCCATGACGTCCCGTCTGTCATAGTAGAAGTGGGTCACATTTGGCATGTATGGGCAATGCATGAGTTTTGTAGAGGAAATGGTATACGGATCGATCAAACGCAAATCCCGGAGTCTGGAAAAATTCCCGAGTGCAGCGAGCGGCAGCTCCTCATCCAGCGGGCATACCCTAATATCAAGGATTTCGATGTTTGTGCATTGCGTGAGCACCCACATCAGAAGGCTGTGATAGGCAATACGTTCCATATCGGTGTCGAAAGGGTATACTTCATCACAATCAATGAACCACAGATTGAGATTCCGAACATGTTTCCATATGGTGAAAGTTTCATCTGTGGCTCGCTTCATAAGGCCCGGGATTTCCCCCTGTATTTCGAGAATGTGGAAGAGAAGGGGAGTCACCCAACGATTCACTTCTTTGGTAGAGAGTCGAAGGTTGCATGCGGTTTCCGCGTCTTCATCCACAGCCATTTCAACGATCATTCGGATGAGCTCGGTTGGCAAGAGTTGATAATCTTGGTGGGCCAGTGAATGCATGTTTATGCCTTTGACAAACGATAAGGATCATCGTTGCTTTCGTTGCTAAGGGATTCATCATGTTACTCACAGATGTTGTTCAAGAGTGTTTGTCGCAAGGCGAAAGATATGACTCTTGGTAGGCTTACCAATCTAAGTTCTATCTACCTGTCTATCTATCCTGTTCCGCCCTTCGGGCTCAGTCCACTGTAGACCAAATTGGTCAGCCTTGATGAGAATTATATCAAGATTACGTCAGCATGATGGCTTGGTCACGTGCATGGTTCAACGCGCCACTTTTCAGACACACGCTCTTTCCTCATCATTTCTGCTGTCTTGGACTGTCCTGAGCTATGCTGTCCTGGATTTTTGCTGCTCTCTTATGCCCTGTGCTCTACTGGGTTCTGCTGGGTTCTGCTGGGTGTCTATTTCCCTTTGCTGTTTCTCCGGTACTCACCTGGTTGTCTGATTTTCTCTGCTTGAATCTCTTTCCCCTCTGGTACCTCTCCTCTGCCTGGTAAGTCTTAATTTCACTTTTTTTCCCCAATATTTATCTTCAGACATCCTCTGCCTCTTTCTCCCCATCCTACCCTCTAAAATTGGTCCCTCTGTTGTCTGCTGGGTTTGGTGAGTTCTATTCTTACTTTTTTAGTGATTTCTATCTTCAAATTTTTCTTTTTTTAGCCGATTTTTCTCCCTCATTCTTCCACTATCATCACTTGTTTCTCCTCCCATGTTTATAACTTTCTGGTGAGTTCACTTTTTGCATCTGGCTTTTTTTTTTTTAATTCATTTTGTTTTTTTTTAGGATTACTACAACACATGTTCATGCTTGCACTCACATGCCCTCCTCCACATCCCACTGCTAGGCTATACTTCCTCTCTCAGTAGGAATATTTCATTAATCAAGAATTGATACTAGAGTCACTAATCAAAAGTGTGAGACAATGTGAGTTGAACCCTATTGAGATATTGAGTTGTTATCTGCTAATTGGATATGAATCTGACAGTAATGTTCTTTAAGTACTAGGGGTAGTGCTAACACTGATTGGGATTATTCTAAAGCCAACTTGTGGTACTATGGACTGCTACTACACTCTATTCCATCAATCAGACTTCAAAATGTGAAATTATATCAACAGATCTTGGCTACAGGAAAGGCTTGGTTGGTGAGGCAGCCACTTGGGTTGTCTGCAAACAAAACAGTCATAAATCTATGTCTGAGAGTGCTGTTCAGGCTCTCAAAGCACAATTTAAACTTAAATAGTTTGATTTTCCAGGCAGAGGACATACCATTTCACTTAGAATTGCTACAGAGGGGGTTTACAGAGACAATCAATCAATTTTTATGTCCCAAATTTTTGGCAGTCCAAAACACCATGGAAAAAAAAAAATCCATTTTGGAGTGTTTTCGATACCTCTGAATCCGAATTTGAGATCAGATTTAGGCCAAAAAATAATAATAATTTCCGGCCGCTAGCAAACTAGCAGGCTTTGGCTGTCCATTACTGTAGGATGATCTTCAAGTGGCCATGTAGTCGTTGAAGGAAGCGACGGCCGGCATTGCCTGCATCACGTTTGAGGGGCTCTATGTATCTTTCCACGGTGTTTAAGGTAGTGTGTTACGGTTCCAAATTTCTAGCACTATTTGAAAAACGCAGCTAGATACATTAATCTTTGTGTGGAAAACATAACAAAGGAGATGTGGCCCGTGCACAACTGTGTGAAAGGTACTGAGGAGCTAATGGTAATATAGATCTTCCGGTTGGCAGCGTGGGTGCAACCTTTGGAGGTCCCGTATCGAAATAGGGGTGCCATTGTATTTCTCCAGCTGCTGTGCTTTTTGTGAGCAAGGCAAGTCGTTTGTATTTGATGTGTTTCCTTTTGTAGCAGCCTTGGCAAAGGTCAGTGAGCCCATTCCGAATGCTTTATTAGTAAAATCGGACGAGGTGACACCGTATGGAAGTACTGTCAAGTGGAGCCGGTTGTGCTGAAGTGTATGGCTAATTTGTGGCCGAAAGAAGAACAGCCAGGCGTTTTAATGCAAATCTTCCTTTATTAGGTGCTGGCGTTAGGGTGTAATTAAACAACCGGCTTGGCATTAATCTGCTCTAAAATTGAAAGTTTTCGCACGGTTGTTCCTGGATAGCACACGAGACCCCCGTGCATAGGCCGTTTTAGGTTATTAGCCCGAGGCCCTGGCGCTAGAATATCAACGTCGCATGGTAAATATCACAAGGCGATGAAGCTGAAAGCCAGACTACATTGACGCACCTGTGGCATCATTCCCTTAGCTCCACCCTGTGCATCGTCGAAACCCGCAGCTCCGAGTTACTATTCGGTTCATCAATTCATACAGGGTCTGTCCACAGCCTTGATGACCTCTATTGCATTTACGATCAAGTAATTATCAAATAGCATCTTGTCTCCAGACATATAGGGTTAGCGATTCAGGATCAAGCGAGATGGTCTGGAGCCCGCTCGGAAGTATTTGCCGTCATATGGTATACGGAGGGGCTGCTCATAATCCCGTAGGATAAGGTTCATCCGACGACCCCAACAGGTCCTTTCGCGCAGGGCATGGAGTCTTCTGTCTGCGAGAGTGTGAGCGTGCCCGTCAGCCCGCCAGAAAGGGGATTTCGCGCCAGGCGACCCAGTGCCTCACATGACATCACACAATGCGATGCTGTAAACAAGGTGGTCGCTGCTCGATCTAATGCAAGTTGCTGCAATTGCAGTGCAGGCGCCTCACGGAGATTATGCACCGCATGTATAACCCCCGACCATGCCGTCAGCTTCGCTCAGTCAGTTCCGCCCAGTCAGTTCCATATTAGCAGTTACGACGTGTCTTCCCTCTGGGCCATGCGCCGTGTATTGCTGTGCAGTGCAGTGCAGCGCAGTGCTGGCGCCTCTATGCACCGCATTTATAAACCCCAACCCCATACAGCCAGTCCCTCACCTTCCAACTAACCAGCTCCATTCAGCTGCGAGCATCTCCAGCAATACAGAATCGCATGCTTCCCCATCGATGGCTTCTAGTCCATCTAAAGTCCAGCCTGTGACCAGTGCGCCTACGCTCCAGGATCAGCCACATCATTTCGTCCGACGTGGAAGTGGGGTGGTACAATCGGGTACTTTGCCAGGGCTAATACAAGAGCTAATCGGTTCGTTTCGTTCCAAAGCTTCTTTTCATGTCTGGCCAAGATTGACGTGGCTTGGTGACTTATTAGATGTCAAAGTCTCTGACAACGACTACCGAGAAATATTTTTCGCGTCATACCGAACGTTTACTACTGGAGAGGAGGTATTACGACTTTTGCTAGAGCGGTTCGAGGTAGTCTCGTCGTTGAATACTCCAGAAAACAGCGCCGACGTGCGACCCTTGTGAGTCAACTTATTACCATAGACAGTGTATCCTTCTGATTAATCGCGTAGTATTTTCAAAGTTTTGGAGTTTTGGCAGGATTTGGATTACATAACTACAACAGATGTCCAGCTCCTTCGAAGAATGAGAGACTTTGCCGCTTCTGTGCAAGCCTCCTCTGCAGACTTACCCCTCTGTCGCCGGGCACGGCGTGTGATCAAGTGCACTGACAAGACTGTGAGAATCATTTCCTCCAAGACGATTCACTGACGACTTGCAGTTGGCTGCTTTGTTTGCACCAGTTGCGCCACGGCCTTCAACGTCTTCTTCCACCTCCCAAGTGCCAGGCCCACGCTCTTCCCTAGAATTTAGTGCTCATGATCTCGCTGTTGTTCTGACATTAATCGAAGGCGACCAACTTGAGAAACTGAGAGCATTGGACTACGTGTGCTGGTTGGAGGGAAACCAGGATTCCAACGCCGTCTCGGCGTTCATCGCCAAGAATAAGAAACTCAGTCATTGGGCTGAAAAAAAGATCCTCAAATCGCATGATCAGCCTCAGCGAACTGCGAAATTAAAGTACTTTCTGGACACTATCAGGGTTAGCTGGTTCAGCGAAGCCCTTTCATTCGCATCTCAGCTTATCTATCGTCAGGAATGTTTACGGCTTCGTAACTTCTCATCTGCTTGTGCTCTCTCAGCAGGGGTGACCACAACAGCAATCACTGATCTTATGCGCACCTATGAGGATTTAGACCAGAAAAGTAAAAGGTTCTTCCGGCTGACCCAGGATTTCATTTCCCCGACCAGAACAGAACCGAAAAATGCTGTGATTCGATGGATAAGTGAAAGTCAGTTTTTTTTTTTTCGGCTCTTCGTTTCGGACTCACTGACTGAATGGAACAGACTTTCATCTAAAGAAATTCCTCTCCAAAAACAAGATTTCCATGATACATGACGAGGGGGGCAAGGAGTCCGAATACCCTTGCATTCCCTTTTTATGTAATTGTTACCTTTTACAATCCATCAATTCGAACGTATTGACCGAATATAACAGACGTAGATCTCGAGCGCCTCAAGATGATCCATGACACCAATCCTAAACTCGTCGACGAGGACGATCTCACAGATTTGATCAACTTCGAACGATGTCGTCTCGTCCATCAGCGAATCCGCCAGATTCAAAACTACAAGTTGCCTGTTTCTCCATCGACCAACCTGGCACTTCATTCCAGATGTCGCGCTTTGGTGGACTCTGAGCTTGACGCCATAACGATAAATTCAGAGTATCATGACTGGGTGCAGAAGAGGAGTCGCGAGTTGGCTGCCGAAGAAAGGATGAGTTACAACTCTCGTGATAAGGAGATGATCGCCGCAGGGTTTCGAGGCAGACCACGCAAACCACCTCCACCGAGGAAGCCTTCGCCACAACCCTATCCTGGAACATCGTTGCCCTTG